>JAZAYU010000376.1:228455-451049 GCA_038501625.1 Corbicula japonica | reverse complement strand
CCTTCGTTATCTTCATCTTTAGCTGTTAGAAGTATGTCCAAGAAATCGACACAACCTCTTTTTCGACATGTAGCTCTTGTAGCACCCTTTATTTGCTATAGGAGAAAACAAGAGCTGTAAAAAATTATAGTTACTAAATATTATAGAAAATAATAGTAGGCTACGTTACATGATGCCAGTTTGGTTTGTCTCTGAATGTCTCGTACCTCTTCTTTCAATTTAGTTACGACATGTGTGCATGCAATCCCCGTGTAAATCAACACATGTCCAACACAATTAAGATGAACATAGTAAAACGCAAAACCCAGAGCACCGCCTTATATTCAGCAATTTAAGATTCACCTACTGCAAATTAAATTTAGTTTTAATGTTTTTAGGTTTGAAGAAAAAAGCTTTGTGTTTTTTTTTTGTCTCCGACCATATGATCTGACTGTGAACAACCAAATTATGATGTAAATATTATTAATTTAATTTCACAGAAGCTTTATTTTAGAATAATAAGAGGTGGCTGTAGGGAAATAAAAGTGCTAAATTTCAATAAATATTAAACATAAAAATAAAAGGATTCGTTAAAAAAGCTGAAAAAGAAATGTCATTGTGCTGAATAAACACAAGTGAAACGTGTTGTAGGCTTATGTATTGATTTTGTTTTAAATGCCAAGCAAAAATGTCGACGCGATTTCCATACAATCAACTTGGTTTGGCAAACTATTTACAGACTTCCATTCCATTGTACAAAATAATGTAGCTGTACTTACCAATGTCTGTCTTCTATTCTGTATGATATCTTCAGCGACTTTGTGCACATAATTGCACAATTTGGCAAACTCTCTGCCATCTTTGGTGAAATTAAAGTAAACCAGGTCAAAAATGTGAAAAATATTCCTGAAAATTAATACAATATATAATGATATCAGTTATAAAAAAACGCTTATATCCAAAACCATAAAGTGTCGTGAATGACAACATGAACATCGTAATTCATAACATGTACTTTGTTAAGGTATTTCATACCCCCAGTTAGTACAGTTGCACTAATGATGAGCTGTGAAAATTAAATTATCATTTTTTCAACAATTTCCAAACAAACTGTTACAGTCCTGAAAATTATGAAATTGACAATTTTTCCGATTCGATCCGGTCCGCTTCCGATCCTAATGTCATCTATAACCGATCCGATTCCATTCCCATTGCGGTCCAATTCCAATTCGATTGCACTCCAATTTTTTCACTTCAGACAATGCGCTCCAAACGATCTTTACGCTTAAACCGATTCTTCCGATTCCGATCATTTCGCTCCCGATTTCCATTGGTCATTTACAGTGCGCTCCAAACGATCTTTACGCTCAAACCGATTCTTCCGATTCCGATCTTTTCGCTCCCGCTTTTCATTGGTCATTACTTATAACGCATCTCGCGCTGAAATCATTAGGGAAAAATAGTTTCTCTTTAAGTTTCGGACAGCGTTTATGGTTTATATTTCATACTGAACTTAATAAATGTTTACATTCAAAAATGTTTATTAGCATTAAATACATTTCAGTTGTGAATCTCCTTACTAAATAAATAAAAAACACATTTATTCCATAATGAAGCACGGATGAATGTAAATGTTCCTTATTTCTTCCCTTGTGTAAGAAATAATATTACGTATTTTCGCTTAAGAGCACTTTATACAAAAATGTTCCGAACTTAATTTCAATAATATCATGCGTGTGAATGACAAACATTATATGTTTTCAGTTCTATTTACAAAATTATCGTTAAATTAGTTGTTTATGACTAGTGTTTGATAGCATAAAACTCAATTAAATTATTGTCAAAAATTGCTTTGTTTAAAGTCCGTTTCCAATTCGATTGCGGTTCGATTGCGCTCCTAACGGGATCGGTTTGCGGTCCGCTTCCGATCCGGTTGTCAATTTCATAATTTTCAGGACTGTATTATATTGTTACAAACAGATGAATATTGATAATAACAGGAGACAATTGTTGAAAAAAATGAATTTTGTTAGAAAAGTAATAAAATGTGGTACCTGCTATGTTGTCTAATCCGGGTGTCAAAATAAAGCACTTTCCGCTCAAATATATCAAAAATAATTAATTACAATATCCAGTTTAATGTTCCATCTAGGGTCAACCAGTGTTACTTTTTCAAAATAACTTGAAAATATTGCTCTTATAAATCAAAATCCAAACACATCATCCTTTGTCCCATGAGGTCACTCACCCATGCAAAAAGCATGCAAATCATGCCCACTTGTGTTTACCTGTAGAACAGTTTAATCTCTACATGTATAACAATGTAAATCTTGTGTGATGGTATTTGTGCAGTGTTTTGAAATTCATAATAGTCAATGTTTAAAAAGTTATTTTGAAAAAGTAACACTGGTTGGCCCTAGATGGAACATTGAACTGGATATTGTAATTAATTGTTTTGGATTTATTTCAGTGGAAAATGCTTCATTTTGACACCCGGATTAGACAACATAGCAGGTATCACATTTTATTACTTTTCTAACAAAATTCATTTTTTTCAACAATTGTCTCCTGTTATTATCAATATTCATCTGTTTGTAACAATATAATAACGATTTGTCCGGAAATTGTTGAAAAAAATGATAATTTAATTTTCACAGCTCATCATTAAGATAACTGTACTGTCTGGGGTATGAATTACCTTAAATATTTGTTTATTTTTTTTTATTCATTTAATGTTCTAAGATTAACTCATTGTTTGCTAGGTATCGTTTTCTTCATGCAAAAGTATCTTAATGTTATAAACACGTACGCTAGAGTTTAGAATACCAGTGTTTTTATCAATACAGAGTATAACAGTAAATATCAGTGCTAACTATTTTAAGCATGTACAATAAAACACCCAAGTACATGTATCCGAACTGAACACTTTTAATAAACTGAATAAAAGAGCAAGTATATGTGATGGCTATTTCAAACATGCATAATAACAACCTGTACCTACAATGATCGCTTTACCCACAATTCTGTTAGTCTGTGTACAGCTTTCACATATGGATGATTATCTCTAAAAATAGACTAAGAATATCAATCACAGCATAAAGCATACTGACGGTTGTTTTATATGTGGGTGACAACGTTCATCTATAAAATAACAGAAGAACATAAATTTCGCGTATGAATAATTACACATATATCTCTAAAAATAGACTAAGAATATCAATCACAGCATAAAGCATACTGACGGCTTTTTATATGTGGGTGACTACGTTAATCTGTAAAATAACCGAAGAACATAAATTTCGCGTATGAATAATTACACATATATCTCTAAAATAGACGAGGAACAAACAAACGACCTTCCTTTATGGATGACGAGAATTGTTATTGTTGCATACATGTATGAATTGGCAATAAAATATGTTTAAAGTAACTGTTTGTGGTGACTTTTTGAAATAAATGGAAATATATATGGTTTTCTCTTCTTTTAAGCTGTGTGAGAAAGTTGTGTTTTGCAATGTCGCGTTTCCTTCTAACGTTTTTACATTTTCGTGAAAATTAAGTCACAACTGGTATAATATTACCCTTTTGTCTGAGCCTCCGTGATATAAGAAAAAGCACATCTGCAAATAATATCCAGCGAACAAAGACCAACGTGTTCGAATGCTTCAAAGGGCTCACCTCTCTCACAGAAACCCTGTAACTTGTTCTAAAAATACAGTTATAATAATGTATACTGGGAATATTTAAAGCTGTCTATTCACAGTTCAGGGAAGACTACTTAATCGATGTCTTAATATTGACTGTACCACTTTATAATGAATGAAAAGACTGAAATGAAGCGAATTGAGCTGAAACTTTTGACAGATCAGTTCATTTTATTATCTGTTGTTAGTGAATTTTACTGCATTAGTAACGATAAAACAACTTTGGCTTTAAATATATTCGCTCACGTACATTCACTGTGTAAGAGTATAACATCAAATTTACTTGGTTTATAGGTCTCATACTGTTTATACTATAAATCTTAATTTTCGTAAACACATAATATTTTCACCCTGAAGCATAAGCTGCCTTTATTCTAATTGAAACTAGCTTTAATAAACATAAAAGATTTACAAATAATGTAAACTGACTACTGCTAACCGGCTTTGCATCTAATGATAGGAAGGTCACATAAATAATCATACTGCATGGAAGGCGATATCGTTCACGTTACGTTTTGCGTCTTTAGCTTTCATACTAGATTAAAAGTCACAAAAAAATAAAGACGGTCACATAAATAAACCTTTTGCATGCATGACAATAGCGCTGACGTTTTTGCGTTTGTAGCCTTCCATTATACAATATTCATAGATCACATAAAACACACGTGTACAAATGTACATGTATAAGGTTCTGCTGACGTTACTAATTTAAAAATTCCAATTTACGGTACTGACGGTTTCTTTAACTTTATAAACTTTAATATGTTATTAAATTGACGTGATACGATTATATATTGTATTACAAATTGGCGTGATACGATTTATTATTATACTGCAAAGAAATTTCCATGAATTTGATTGGATAATTTGCCGCTGATGTATAATCGTATTTACGGATCGGCCGTAGATATGAACTGCACGTGCCTGAATTTCCTCGTCTGGCCTCCACCTTTTGTTGTCGTCAGCCATTTTGTTTTGAATTGCCGAAAAAATGCATAATTTGAAGCCGATCTTGTAAATTATAAAGCGGTATGCTTAGGGATTACTAAAATTGTTACAAAAAATATTTCTGTTATGTTTTTAACGTTGAAAACGATCAGATTATCCTCAAATTTTGTAAATAAAAATCAAATGGATAGTCCATTCAATTTCTATAGAAGTGACGTCATGCAGGTAAATTAATGACGTCAGACATGTAATTATTGAGGTTCTCAGAGGGGAATAAAGCCGTTCGGCATTAAGGTGGAACGCGACACTTTGCGAATTTTCGAATTTCTTTATGAAATTTGGTATGGTATTTATTGACGATAATACCAGCATGAATCCGCAAACCTTTTTTCGATTAATCAAATAGTTGTTTAGATGTTTACCTTCAAAGTTAGCTATCAACGCTAGTTTTCTGCAGTGACGTCAACGACGCTCTCCGAACACTTTTTTCGGGGCTGACTGAAAATTGGGGTTTCCGATTTCATTTATTCTTCCACAGATGAATTGGCGCTGAAAATAACTTTCCGGTGATATAAGATTTAACATAATGTGACCAGTTTTGACAACGTTGTGTACCGTTAAACGCCGTTTTTTGCGTTAAAAATGACGTCGAGTTTTGCCCTTATTCTGTCGACTTTTTTAAAATTGTGAAAAATTCCCGAATTTAATTTTTGATTTTTTTTTTGCTTAAAAAGTGTGAGAAAAGCAATTCCAATTGAATAAGCGAATAAAATTTGGGGGTCACCGACCTCGTTATTGTGCTGTTACCGGTACCATTTTTAGCTCGACTATTCGAAGAATAGGGGAGCTATCCTACTCGCCCCGGTGTCGGCGTCGGCGTCGGCGTCGGCGTCCGTTAAACAAAATATGCACTTTGGTCCATAACTTGAAAACTACTTATGATATCAACTTGAAACTTGGAATATATATTCACCATCAAATTCTACATCATTACCAACAAGACCCATAACTCTGCTACAAATATTTTTCAAGTTATGCCCCTTTTTCACTTAAATTTTGCGTTAAGGAAAATATGCACTTTGGTCCATAATTTATAAACTACTTGAGATATCAACTTGAAATTTGGAATATATATTCACCATCAAATTCTACATCATTACCAACAAGACCCATAACTCTGCTGTCAATATATTTCAAGTTATGCCCCTTTTTTCTTATATTTTGTGTTAAGCAAAATATGCATTTTGCCCATAACTTTAAAACTACTTGAGATATTGCCTTGAAACTTGAAATATATTTTCACCACCAAAATCTACATCATAACCAACAAGACCCATAACCCTGCTTCCAATATTTTTCAAATTATGCCCCTTTTTCACTTACATTTAGTGTTAAGCAAAATATACACTTGGCCCTTAACTTCGTTTTGAATGGAGGGATTTCAAAATAACTTGGCACAAATGTTCACCATGACAATGCGGTGTGTCGCGTTCAATACCCATGCCTGTAGGTCCAAGGTCAAGGTCACTGTTACTAAAAATAGAATTTTCTTGCAAAATCTTGTCCGCTCTAACTTAGTTATTTCTTATTGGATTTTTAAATAACTTGGTATAATTGTTCACCATATCAAGATGGTGTGTCAAGTACAAGCCCATGCCTGTAAGTCGAAGGTCAAGGTCACTGTTACTAAAAATAGAATTTTCTTGTCCAGGCTGTTACTTTGTTATGAATGGAGGGATTTCAAAATAACTTGGCACAAATGTTCACCATGACAAGGCGGTGTGTCCACACAATACCCATGCCTGTAGATCCAAGGTCAAGGTCACTGTTACTAAAAATAGCATTTTCTTGTCCAGGCTGTAACTTTGTTATAAATGGAGGGATTTCAAAATAACTTGACACAAATATTCACCATGACAGGGCGGTGTCTCGCGTACCATGCCCATGCCTGTAGGTTGAAGGTCAAGGTCACTGTTACTAAAAATAGAATTTTATTGTAAGGGCTATAACTTTGTTTTGAATGGAGGGTTTTCAAAATAACTTGGCACAAATGTTCACCATGACAAGGCGGTGTGTTGCGTACATTACCCATGCCTGTAAGTCCAAGGTCAAGGTCACAGTTACTTAAATTGAATTTACTTGTTCAGGCTATAACTCTTTTATGAATGAAGGAATTTCAAAATAACTTGGCACAAATGTTCGCTATGACATTGCATTGCATTACCACCAACTTCTTCGCAGACATTTCCGTAATGTGAAGACAACAGTGCCACAAATACAAATAATTTACTTATCTTCAAGTTTATGCATATTCTTATAATTCCTCCAACATCACTGTCGTTGAAATGTTATTATTCCCATCATTTCACTTGAGTGTCTGAAAATGATGCATAGCAGGGGCATCTGTGTCCTATGGACACATTTCTAGTTTCACTTATATTTTCACTTAAGTGCACCTCATCGATAACTTTGCACAAAATACTTAAGGTATCAACTTCAAACTTCCATTATATTTTCATTTCAGTTCTTTTCTTTAACATTACTGAAGTGATTGATATTTGACTAAAAGTAAATGTCTCTCATAAAAAATTACTAACATGTTTTCTAACAAATTCAGAAATATTTCATAGTTATTCCCCTATTCAGTTTAATATTTATGGTACATTAAGGAATTATTTCTGTTATTTGAAATGAATTTCTCCCTTACCATTCACTTGTTAATAGTTTTCCTGATTTCACACCAATATATGGCCATAGTTGTTATTGTTTTAATCTTCAAATTGCATTTGTTTCAAATGATTCGAATAGTCGAGCATGCTGTCTCCTCTGACAGCTCTTGTTATTACCCCTCTCCCCTTTTGAATAAATACGGTTTTTTTTTTGGAAATTTAAGAAACAAAATTAGTTCATTAATTAAAAACTTCGTCAAAAGACACCACAGAGGAAGTTAAATTGAAATATCATATAGAAATGACATCTAATCGATTTCTCTTGATTTGTCAAAAATATCTTTAAAAACGTTACTAGGGGTAAAAACGAACATTCCAAAATGCGTATAACACGTCAATTATTTGTACTCGGACGTTACACTTATAATTATCAAGTATTTCGATGTTATACTTACATGTACAATTTCATAAATTCTGCTGTTTTCTTCTTAGATTGTCAAAGCATTTTCGCAAAGGCGTGCTAAATTTATTTAATAGTGTTCTTAATTACTCAAGAAACGCACAAAATTTCTGTGTAGTTATAGACATTTGATTAAAACTGTTCAAATCGTTAGTCTATGCCCGTAATAGAAATACTGTAGCGCCTAAATTTGTGCGCGGTGACGCCTAAAATAATTTAAAAAATATATTTCGTAGCCCCAGCAGATCTATAAAAGGAATATCTATCAATTCTAGTTAGCTAACGGCCTTATTTTGTCTTGTAAAAAGTTAAAGGGATGACAAATAATCCACCAGCCGTGCGGTTGTTTGATTTGTTCCCATTATTTTCTGTAAATATACATCTTTTTTTGCTTGTAAGCTGCAATTTCAAATGATTGACATTGATTTTACCTGCATCTAAGGTAGTTTTACAGTTCCATGATGGGATGCTCCATTAGCGCGGTCGTAACTGTATTTCATTTACCCATATACATTGTACTTCATATTGTGCAAATTCTAAATTCTTTTATGATTATAGACGAGTTCACTGTTTTCTCATAAAAGCGTCAAAAATAGTATAGCAAAAAATAAAAATAGCCAAGTTGTTAAGTGTTATGTTGCTTGAACTTAAGTTGGTGACAGTGAGAATCGCACACAGTGAGAAACGACACAACAACGGCGAAGGCCGCGGCGCGGGGGTATAAATACGTCCCTCGTTTTCTTGTTTATATGTTCTTTCTCGGAAACTGCTGCGATACATACACTGACCAAGCAACATGTGGTTCCTGTACGTGTCTGTTTCTTATCCGCCATAGATTGCTAAAAAAGTTTAAGACCGGCGATTACGTTCTTATGTGCCGTGTCTGTGGTTATGCGCAATATGCGAGTTTTACTGTCTCGACAATCGACATAGAAAGGTACCACGAAATGAAGCAGCATCAGACGAAGAAAATTACTGTAAAATTTGATTTAGAAATAATCCGAAATTCGTTTAACCCTCCTTTCCTATAACAAATATATTTACGCACTTTATCGCAGATCCAGATCAGCTTGCACATCCGATCTAATCGATTTCTTTTTTAATATTTTGTCTGATCAGGATCTGCACTGTTAGCTTTTTTGGTCAGGAATAACCTGTTCAAAAGCGAACAGTGTAGATCCTTCGGGACCTACACTGTAAGTCCATTCCATATATGCGTTTATATGGAAAAAGGCGTTAAGTGAAATTTAAAAATTAAAATTTACAATAAAGCAAACGGCAATTTTGAATATAGACCACAGTCTGTGTTGTCCTTTGATTTTTGTTTTGTATTATAACAAAAGCTCCTGTGATGCAATAATTGAACATAGCATTATTTCCCTTATTATAAATTAATTGAGATTTCACGTAATATGAATAAGTTGTAAATATTTCACACATATTGGTTATAGACTGTTTTTCATCTACCCCAAAATACCTAGTGTGCCAATAAATTTGATTTGGGGCATCAAAATTTTCATAACGAGTCAGTCGTTATGTTCATCGAGCTAAATGAAGCAAATACAATTGCATGTATAAAGACAAGTTTTGCTCTTTTAATTTTATTTCTGTAGTAGCATTTTATTTTGCGGGGACATGTTTTCGCGCATTAGCCATTGCGTTGCCATAAAATTGCGCAGTTACATGTATATTACATTCAGAAGCATTCATGATAAGCTACATGTAACACATGGTTAAATTTTACTGCAATTTCATTTAGCGCACGTTTTCTAGTGCGAATTACGCGAAAATTAGACCCGCATGAAACATAATGATACGACAGTATCCCCAGAGGTTTCTCATAGCAGTTAGCCTTATGATGAGGATTTAGCCAAAAAGCCGAGTTTAATAATATAACTTTAAAATTATCGTGCAACATATGTAAGGCACGCTGACAAAATGACACCAGAGGGAACGTTTCTTAACAATGTAAAACTCCAAAAAGTCGTGAAATTATGTGAATTTACCTGCCCTTAAAGCAGCGCATAATGTGTAAAAACATGTTTTATTTAAACTTTTTCGTTCTTCTTAAATAACCACAAGTCATTGTAGTTGCTGTTATATTGTAGAATGTGAATAAAGAGTCATAAATTTACAGAAACGTCACATTTCATTACACGTTTTTAACAGGGGGAGGGGTGCTGAAAACGGCCATAACGCAATAACGAAGTCGGTGACCCCCAAATTTTATTCGCTAATTCGATTGGAATTGCTTTTTTCAAAATTTTTAAGCAAAAAAATCAAAAATTAAATTCGGGAATTTTTCACAATTTTGAAAAAGTCGACAAAAAAGGCAAAACTCGACGTCATTTTTTAACGCGAAAACGGCGTTTAACGGTAAACAACGTTGTCAAAACTGGTCACATTATATTAAATCTTATATCACCGGAAATGTATTTTCAGCGCCAATTCATCTGTGAAAGAATAAATGAAATCGGAAACCCCAATTTTCAGTCAGCCCCGAAAAAGTGTTCGGCGAGCGTCGTTGACGTCACTGCAGAAAACTAGCGTTGATAACTAACTTTGAAGGTAAACATCTAAACAACTATTTGATTAATCGAAAAACGGTTTGCGGATTCATGCTGGAATTATCGTCAATAAATACCATACCAAATTTCATAAAGAAATTCGAAAATTCGCAAAGTGTAGCGTTTTACCTTAAATAAGCGAAATAATAAAAAATCGATGTTTTCTTATTAATTTTGTCTGAAAAAGTCTTTGCAGTATAATAAAACAATTATTTGGTTCCTTGAAAGGGTATGTGAGGATATATTGCCGGTCTGGGTGTCATATTATCCCTCGCCTGCGGCTCGGGTAA
Organism: Corbicula japonica; assembly: GCA_038501625.1. Classification (NCBI taxonomy): domain Eukaryota; kingdom Metazoa; phylum Mollusca; class Bivalvia; order Venerida; family Cyrenidae; genus Corbicula; species Corbicula japonica. The sequence goes on along the minus strand of JAZAYU010000376.1, from coordinate 440,432 downwards.
TACATGTATGACACCCAGACCGGCAATATATCCTCACACTCCCTGTCAAGACACCAAATAACTATATAATATTAAAATATAAATTGACGTGAAACGATTTAATATTTAAATATGAATTGACGTGATACATTTTAATTTTAATATTATCAAATAAATTGACGTGGTACGATTTAATATTATTACATAAATTGACGTGATACGATTTAATATTATCAAAATAATAATTTTATTTCATAAATGCCCCTGTAGTGTTTCATATAAAATTATTATTCAGCGTCAAACTGAACGTCACCTACCAATAATATGTCAGTACATTTATTATGTATTTCTGCATATGGTTGAAGAATATCAAAGTGAAAGGCAGGTGTTAATAGTCGTCTATTTCTTGCCCATCTATTTCCATTGGCAATGAGAAGTCCTTCTCCTAACCATTTCAACCCATAGATGTATAATGTACCGGGTGATCGTGGCTTTGGTGCTGAAAATTAAAATTATGATTGTCAATATTTTCTTGAACTATTGATGTTAGAGAGAAAAGTGAACAATAGTAACGCCCCATAAAATTGGATAACGGATAAAAGCATTTGATACATTTTTTCACCTACACTCAGTCTGTTTGTCAACGTATTGAATATTGGAACAAAGTTTCTAACGAAATGACGTTTTCATTGAAAATTGCCTGTATCACAGAATACATGTCAATGTACTATTATGAAAACAAAGCTTGATATAAAAAGAATAATGGCAAACCGTAAACAGTAGATGAAAAGGGAAATTTGAAAGCCACCGAACAAGAAATGGACTGAAGATGATGACCAAAACGTTGTTTCAGATGAATATACTGGGTTTGTGTCAGTACTGAATCCGTCCGAAAGGACGAACACACAACATGTATGAAATTAAGGAACTTCTATCGTTTAAGTTAGATCGTCGAACTACATAACACATAGACTCGTTGTACTTTGATGTTGTGATGACATTTACACTGCTTAAAATAATGAAATGATCATCCATAATGTTCCTATGTGATTATAACATTTTGAGGCGTGTGCAAATAGTGTAGATCTAGATCAGCTAGCACATTCTTACTGTGTAATAAGGATCAGAACTTTTCGCTTTTTTGTTTAGAATAACCTAATAAATCAAACAGCCAACGGTGTAGATCCTGATCTGATTGCACTGACAAGCCAGCTGATGTAGACCTACACTGTTTGCCCCTACCTTTACGGCGTATATATGGAGGAAAAGGATAAATACTAAGAACCATAGTTTTCAAGCATTCGATATTTCTATGAATGGTAGCAACTGATGCAAAAATGTTCCAAACTGCTGTCCACGCCTAGAATTAAGTATCTTATAAAGTTTTGGGTTTGTTCTGGTATCCGGGGATTTTTCTTGGACAAATTAGTAACAACATATTCTGATGAAAAAGGAATATCACCAGAACGTGGATGAACTTCAGGGACATGAATTAACATTACATTTGTATATATCGAGAGTTTAAGAAATTTCGTAAAAATGACTGTTTTCTATAAAGATAATGTTTTAGATTAACAAAAGTGTTATTGTTTGTAAATTAAAAAGCATGATCATTCTGATTTTTGGTACACCTGTTTGATTATCTAATAATAAAAGGTATGCATTTTACTTTTTTAAGTACATTCTTTAAAAATTGCAAAAAACCTAAAAAATAACGTTTAAGTGCATCCTCTTAAAAATGCATATTCTCATACATGTAAAACTGGTTCGTAAAAATGTGCATGTACTATTAATATGAGAAATATTCAAGTGTTTATTTAAATATAGGATTGCGGTTTTGCATGCATTCCAGTTTTAAGTTTTCAGTATTTAATCTTAATGGAAGATCTTCTTTTAGCGTGATGTTGAAAAATTGGTTTTCTTGCTTGCAGCAACACTACCAGTTGTTGAGAAAGATTATAAGTATCTTGCATGAGTGTGAGGTGAAGATGGAAAAATCTGTCACCGAGGGGGAACTGTTTTGCGGGAACGAGGCTCTGCCGAGTTCCCGCCAAAACAGTTCACCCGAGGTGACAGATTTTTCTATCTTTACCGAATGTCCCATGCAAGATACTTTTTCTTGCATATCTTTTACTGTTCATAACATCAGTGTACATGTATACAAACTAAATTTTATTTGCTTACGCTGAAATATTGACGTAAACGTAAACCTTATTTTCTTAATGACGTCACTAACTTGATTAAATTACGTCAGATACCTGAAGACGTGACGTCACTCGTATAGCACGCGAACGTTATCTTTTCCCTAGGGAAAAGATAAGATTTTCTTTCCCCGGTAAAACACGCGAAAATACTTATCCGGTATGCAAGAAATTTTACGACTTTAATCATAAGTCGCATTTCCTCAGAAGACGAATGCTATCGTCGAAAAATAATCTTGCAACCCTAAAAGTTATGTTATAAAATAGAAAATGGCCGCAAAAAACTTTTGAAACTTCTGAAAATCTATACATAATCTTGAAATTCTCTGAAGTTAGTGACTGCACATCTTATCTAATTGTGCGACTGTATTTGTACGATTCTATTGTACTATAAATATAAGAAAATTCTTCAAAGCCGTTTTGAGTAAGTACTGCCTTGTACTATGGTGAGTTGGACTAAGACACAATCAATTAGCTATGGATTGTTTTAAGAATCCATTCTTCTATCTTCTTTTACCCTAACTTCGACTTCTAAAGGACATACCCGATGATTTCAAAACAGCTTTCACGTATTCCGGGTGATTAAAAACAAGAACACTTAAAAATCGTCCGACCCAAAATCGGTGAAACTTCGGGAACTCTTCTGTCATTTTCTGATTGTACTCAAAACCCACTTCATTTTCGCCTGGAAACTAAAATAATATAAATAAGATCAAAATTAATCAAACCAGATAATTAAATTAAATAATATCCTATTTACTTCTTATATGAAATATACTACTCAAAGTTTGCTAAGCACCTAGTTAACCAACCGCACATCATTGTTAAGTCTACGTTATTATTAAGTTTAAGTAAGAAATCATTGAGTAATGTATCAAGAAGGTCCCCAGTGTACACATAACCTTGAATGAATGTCGTACACATGAGGTGACCCTGTATGATCAAAGTGTTTAATTTAAGCTGCTCACATGAAAACTAAACTAATACTACTTAAGTTCAAAGACAAAGTAAATATAATTAAATTAAATAAAACAAAAAATATTAAATTTAACTTTGTAAACACTATATTTAAGGATTAAATCGAAACTTAGAACTTACATGGTGTTCTTCATTCTACATTATGAAATTACCACCCCAACCCAACTGGGTAACAATGGTTTTCTTTTGGTTATTGAAAACAGTCAGGTGGTTTAAAGTGTGTGAAGCCCGAAGGGCTTCAATCGTACTTTAAACAATCCTGGACCAGCTGTTTTGATACCCAAATGAAAACCATCAAATATTGATTCAATCCTTTTACTTACACTCATAAATACTCTTACTAATACATAAATTATTAGAATAAACCATGATGTTACGCAGCAGCTCGTGGCAAAACGTGCTTGCTCGTGGACGTCACGTCAAATCATTCTACACAGTCCAATAAATTGTTTGAGTTTTTTACTGTAACCACGCCTCTTAAAGTAATACGTCACTGTGACACTGTATACCATCAGGAATTATTATTTGTAAGGTGAAAAAAATTTATCGTAGAAGATGAAGTTAAAGTGTAAATATATCGTTATTATGTTCCGAATGTCTTTGAAGAACTGTTTACTTAGAGTTCCATAAGCTTTGTGTTTAAGCATTATCAGGTTACGACTCTTTAGATCTGTAAATATGGAGTTGCGCCCAACCCGGAGCTAGGCTGCTTTAACAGCAATATTTATGTTCCATTACTGCAAAAGTTAATATTTCCATGCACACACAAGCATGCAACCTTTAAGTAGGTTGGTGTGTTGAATATAAAGAAAACAAGTTGTTTTCATGTTTGTACCTCTTTGACGTTGCCAAAGAACCAGTGGGAAATAGGTCGGCCTGGAAATGCATTGAAAGTTGCTTCGTACTTCCGAAATTTCCTCACAGCATTAATGATCAAAACCAGCAAACAACCAAAAAGCAGCGCATTTAAATATGCGAAAATTCCAAAAGAATATAACTCCATGGGTATAATTATCTGAAATGTAAAACCAATATTTACTTATAATTGGATACTCTGATTATAGTGGAATAAAAAAGAACACTTATATTGAAATCATTTGAACAGAAATGATTATCAGCCCTAGTGTGCAATTACAAACAAATCTGGGTAACACATAACATACCAGAACTCATTTCATCACAGACATTATATCCGGCTCATATAAAACAACACACACAAACCTGGTGTGCAGTTACAAACAAATCTGGGTAACACATAACATACCAGAACTCATTTCATCACAGACACATTATATCCAGCTCATATAAAACACAAACCTGGTGTGCAGTTACACACAAATCTGGGTAACAAATAACATACCAGAATTACTTTTATCACAGACACATTATATCCAGCTCATAAAAACAACACACACAAACATATATCGTATAGTCCGATTTTACGCGTTGAGCCGTGAATGTACTTTTGTATTTATAGATTTTTGGAATATTCCACAAAATAGGGATGTTAGATATTCCCATCAGAGCTCATTATGTGAAATTATACTCACTGAGCTATTGCATCGTGACTAAATATCTACTGCTTTGAACAGTTTTAATGTCACATAAGTAAGGTAATTTAACGGTAACTCTGTAAAATGACGAGCTTTACCTATTTTGTACTATAACAGTGGACTTGTCCGAAAGGTCACAGCTCACGGGTCAAAATCGAACTATAGTGATTTGTTTCGAAACGGTTTATCTGGCAGAAGTGTAAAACACATCTGGATATTACGAGTATGTTTTATTCAATAATGTATATATGGCTTATAAAGCTAAACACCTCTAAGAAAGTCGTACATTTTTATCGTAGATATCTTTTTCACATAAATATATAAGGCTTATAATTAACAACACTCATACCTCGGTGATCCTCGTAATGACGCAATCATATCTTCTTGACTCATATGCAAAACGTTGTTATATAACGTAATAAACCCTGTTTGTTTTCCTGTTTATTTATAAGTGGAATCCTGAAGAATAAAATTGGCACTATTAGTAGGTTCCTGAAGAATAAAATTCGTGCTTGTTATTTTTTATATGCAGGTTCCGGAAGAATAAAATTTGCTCTTGCTTATTTATAAGTAGGTTCCTGAAGAAAAACATTTGCGCTTGTTTATGTATAATTATGTTCCTGAAGAATAAAATTTGTGCTTGTTTGATTATAAGTAGGTTCCTGAAGAATAAAATTTGCGATTTTATATTAAGAAGTAGGTTCCTGAAAAATAAAATTTGCGCTTGTTTATTTATAAGTACATGTAGTTTTCTAAAGAAAAAACCAGATAAAGTTTACAATAGAAATCATATGAACATACCTGACATTCTATTTTATTAATGATTGAATCGATATCTGATGGTTTGGATTGTTTAAAGTAGTCCAAAGCAACCAAATGTTGTTGTTGTTGCTTTTTAATCCAGATTAACAAAATCAACTATCGAATTAATTCTTATATTTACACAAAGATAATTACTCTAATTTTATCGACATTATGAGGCGTATTCATTCAATACATTGAGCACAGGCTAAATATTCGCAAACGATTTTTGCTGTAGCCACGCCTCTTTAAGTAATACGTTACACAACATAAAATTAGTATTTATACTTCCATAGATGATAAAGAATATGTGTTCCTATTTATTTTTTAACTATCAAACACTTTATTATATGACATTCTTCGAAACAAATTACTAAATTTTACATTCAATATTGATTTGTCAGTGTTAATCGCATTATATCACTTATTATTTGCTCAATACAGTGTAACTGTTCCATTATTTGTACATGTAAGGGTGTTTTCGCTACGAAGCAATATTTGTCTAAAGAATGTATTCTTATGTTAAATTAATTTTGAAAAGTTACTAATATAACTCAAGCTTATATCGCAAATTTGAAGTGTGAGAGTTTGTTTATCAAATTTTCGATTTAAAAGATAACAGCTTATTTATTCACTTAATAAGATAACAAGAGATACGAATTCGTAACTTTAATTCCTATCATGAGGTCAGATTTATTATGCACCGGAGATTTAGACATCGGGATCTCGGGAAACCTGTCACCTGTTTTGTATATTGACTTGTTAAGAAGAGATTGATAAGCCAGTGATGCATATTTAACATGTTTAATTGACTGCCAGATTAACCTTAAAAATGATCGTTTGCAGTTGCCATAACTAGCACGGTCGTGGCTGCAGGTAGGTCTTGCTGGCAGGCAATAGACTGTTATAGAGAATAAAAGCAATAAGGTTAGACAATAAAGAAGAATGGTATCAGTTTTTGGAGTCAGTACTAGAATACAAACTATTATTCAGCGTGGTCCGGGACCTATGTTATATTTTAGGAAATCGATTTATTTTTATCTTAAATATCGATCCTGTACATGTACTAGAAAACGCTTGGTGTGAGTTCAATAGGTTTGGATATCATATTTAAATTATTTGTTTAAAGTATCGTTACACATTAAAATTGTGGTTGCAAAATGTGACTTCCATCGTCAGACACCTGTTAAAATAAGTTTGTGTAATAAAGATATTTCAAGGAAAGAAAAGTCTCAATCATTGTGGTTTATCCTATTACTTACAACCATAACATGAATTGTTCGATCGTTACTGTAAATATTGCATCATGCGCTTAAAGTTGGTAATAAAATATATCTACACTAAAACTTATTCTAACGCAATCTGACTATGACAAATGCTGCCTATAACAGGGGCACGTCATAGGAAAAATGTGTCACCGGTTATACTTCCTGACATTGTATGTCTTACTTTTTCTGGAAAACAAACATAATATTGTTATCTATTATTTTTCATAACTTATTAAGGATTGCCTTGTTACATATTTTACTAAATAATGTTACAATACAGTTCTACTGCGAAATGCATCATAAGCAATGTCGTCTGCTCGAATTAATGACGTCATCATTTCCAGTGTACTCTGACCTTCTACTGCGAAATGCATAATAAGCAATATCGTCTGCTCGAATTAATGACGTCATCATTTCCAGTGTACTCTGACCTTCTACTGCGAAATGCATAATAAGCAATATCGTCTGCTCGAATAAATGACGTCATCATTTCCAGTGTACTCTGACCTTCTACTGCGAAATGCATAATAAGCAATATCGTCTGCTCGAATTAATGACGTCATCATTTCCAGTGTACTCTGACCTTCTACTGCGAAATGCATAATAAGCAATATCGTCTGCTCGACTAAATGACATCGTTTCAAGAATTGACGAACAATCAAGAAATATTTTCCCGCGACGCGCCCTTTTTGCGGCTAGCACCTGTGTAGGCTGTCGATTTTTTTCACATGTCCGATTACACCAACGACAAGCACTCTTCAGCTTATGACAAGACATGTAAATACATAAATGACGCCATTATACAATTCACCAATCATACAAAATCAACATGTATTTAGGGCTTATACAAATGCATTTTTCAGGAAATTAAGAAAGTTACACAAATGCAAATAGCGATTATATAAGGAGGTGTGTTTAGTTTTATGAAATTTAAAAGTAAAAGAATGAAAATAATTAGGGCAAATATAAAGCTTAAATTTTTTAATTAATAAGTTTACGAGAAATATTTAAAAGCATTTATAGTAGCGTTATTAATGACATTTAGCAGTTTAAATAATTTAATAAATAACTTAAAATCATAAATCTTTTTTGTCATTGAAATATACAATCTCTCGTATAAATTTTCCTCCCAGAAAACTAACGTGTCCCGGGTTTTATCTCCAAATTAATCTTTTACCTTCATTTTCAAATTAACACGTTTATTCAAACAAAAGTTTCGAAAAACGACTTACCAAGTTAAGTATCAATCCCCAACAATCCAAAATCGACTTATCCCAAAAAATTTGATTATTCTTGTGATAACACGTTATAAATTGGTTTAAACACTTGTACAGTCTAGTCTTTTAATATAACATTAAAGACTCACCGATGATAAAGTTGTTTCCCTTATTGATTATCTTAACTCCGTTACAGCCGCACAGTACCGGACAGTCACACATGTATCCATTATCTATAAACTGCAGTTTGTTCAAGCAACTTGTTATTTTTTTACTGTTAAGAATGGACTATACACTAGCAGTATTTTAAAAAATGTGTTTACAAATCGTTTGAGACACTCTAAGACTTTTTGTTTTCTTTTTTGTTGTTTATTATAATAATTATTTTTTTAAAGAATTAAATTTGCGGTGAATAGGAACTTGATTGCCAAAAATAAAAATATATTTTTGTCTGAGGACTTTTTAAAAATAAAATTAATACTTAAAAATATTGAATGGATTTTGATATAAAACAAGCCGCTTCTAAAATTACTTTTAACGTGTTCAAAAGTATGCATCCGTCGAAAAACTGATATTAACATTTGCAGCACCGACAGAAGTTAGGAATTTCCTCAACTAATGAAACATGAGGAATATAATTTTAAAAGTTTGGCTGATAAACGTTTGTAAAATTAAAAAATCAATTCAGGGAAATTTCCGCACACGTTGACAACTCGCAACAATTTTAACAGTGAGAATTATAAGTCTATAAATATCTTATTACATTTCGACAGTTATACACATAGTCGTGGATAGACAGATTACGGCTTGATAAGTTCCAATTCCTCAAAACTTAACAAAAACAATCTGTTTGTTCACTGTAGACTCTAAAATACAGATATTCAATCGGTAATCTTAAAATATCGCGTTGAACCTTGAGAAGAGGTCACTGACCCAGTGTTGTTGGCTTGTTATCTGTATTTCCCAAGGTTAAGTTGACATTAAATTTATTCTGAGTGTTTTTACATTTTCTACATAATTATGTGCATACTCATAACATAAAAGTTTTTGGAAATATTACACATTGAAAAAGGTGTGTATTTGTATAATTGTACATGTTCTTTAAATGCATCATGACATTTCTATTTCCCACAAGTTTCTTTTATTTGTCAGTTTCAAATAATGCAAAATTAAACCAAAAAGAACTACATGTATGTATAAACTTGGTTAAATGTTTTAAATGACTTTGGTTCAATGTGTCATGTTTGGTTGCATTTTATTGTCTGGGAAAAAACTGTCAACAAACTGTTCAGACTAACTACTTATTTATTGAAATAAACTGTGTACGAACTGTCATTAAATATTAACTGTCAGTATGTTGAAGTTTTGATTGAACAGGGTCTACAGACTAAATGTTAATGAATCACTGTGTTAAAGTTTTTTGTAACACTGTGTAAAAACTGTTGATATTGACGTTATAAATACCATCCTCTTGCAATTTAGAATTTACAAACCTATTCAGACACTATCTACGAACTACCGATATCAGAGTATTTTTGTGTAACAGTTTACTGAATACTTTTTTAATCTGTCAATATTAACTTAGCGTATTTTGTTCTTATTTGTACAAACTATCGATATGAGCTTGTCTTGTTTATTTAGCACAATGTGCAAAATATCGGATTTAGCGTATTTTTGTACTAACTTAAGGTTCATTGAGATGTTATGTACAAAACATCGAAATAATTGTATCTTGGTGATGCAGTTTATTCCGATACTGCGAACAAGCTATCGATATAAGATTATCTTGTTGCTGCAGTTTATGCCGATACTGCGTACAAACTATCGATATTTGTTTCTCTTGATGTTGCAGTTTATTCCAATACAGCGTACAAGCTATCGATTTAAGATTATCTTGATGCTCTATTTTATTCCGATACTGAATACAACCTATCGATATTTGCTTCTCTTGACATTGCAATTCTAATTCTGCCTACCTGTTATCGATATTTACTTCTCTTGATGCTGCAGTTTATTCCGATACTGCGTACAAGCTATCGATATTTGTTACGCGTATGTTGCCATTTATTCCTATCTTGCATACAAGGTATCGATATTTTCTTCTCTCGATCCTGCAGGTTACTGTAAAACGCTTTAATTTCGCGAGGTGAAATTTTCGCGATTATTGTAAAAAATCAGTTATTTTCCTTATTCGCGTTTTTATGAATTCGCGACATCGTCAGTCGTTTATATGTTTTGCCAAATTTATTTTAATGATTCAATCAAATAAGTGAATGATGGCCAAAAAAGGAATTATGTGTGGCGTTTGAGTGATTAACAGTTCTATCTTAAAGCCCCAATAAACTTGCCAAACAGCATATTTTTTATTAACCTAAACATTTTATATTGATTTAGTGATTGTAAACATTGGTTAGTAATTTTGTGGGCTACAAAAATACTGTTCGGACCGGGTCTCAATGATTGGGGATTATTTGAGGACATAAATATTTGGTCATTTATACTTTCTTTTGAAAAGGGTCAACGTGGTTAATTAATTTTCACAATGAAAAACAAACGTGTTAGCAAGTTTATTGGGGCTTTAAGTTGTTTATTTTCGGATAAACGTATTGTCGGATAAAAGGAAACTCATTATAATTATATTCGCGGTATTTACTAATTCGCAAGGTATGCGATTCGCGAATAGTAGCGAAAATAAAACTAACGAGAATAAAACCAGTTCTACGGAATTTTGACTCTGTTTACAAGCTATCGATATTTGCTTCTCGTTGCTGCAGTTCATTCCGATACTGCGTAGAAGCTATCGATATTAACCTATTGTGATGCTGCAGTTTAATTCGATAATATGTATTTATATTCATGTTATGTTGATTGCAAAAAAATATAACTTGAGTTAATATATTCATAATTTTGTATATTGCAGAAACCTATCACAATGGAGTTATCTTCTTTTGGATTATCATCTTATTTTAACGCCCTGCTGGTTGGGTGCCTGCTGGTTTTGATCGTCACAGCAGTTAAAAAATTCCGGAAGTACGAAGCGACATTTAATGCGTTTCCAGGAAGGCCTATTTCCCATTGGTTCTTTGGCAATGCAAACGAGGTAAGAACGTTTTGAACCGTACACAACATTTTATTATATATTTATTTAGAAAATACATCAAACTAGCAGAGAGAGAGCAAGTTTGTGCTCAAATCTAAACATGATACTTTCAGTTTTGAGTCAGAAGAAATATAAATTGGTCAAATATTAAAAAAACTGGACAGGTAGTGTCTCTTTTTTTAAATACAATTTGGGAAAATATAAAGCAAGATAACGTTTGATTCCTCTATGCCAACAGTCATTTAAGTTCCCACTCCTGAGGAAGGATATACGAATTGTGTCAAATATTCAAATATAATTAAATATCTTCTGAAACCTTATAGTTTTCTTAGTGTTATAAAATGGTTCCTGTTTGAACTGTAAAATGCCATTTTTACTTTCACTGTTTTTTGCGGAACTATTTTTTAGCTTATGACCTCCCTTTGGAACGTCATTCATGGCGTTATGTTTTATTTGAAAATGATTAAAATTTTAATAAAATTCACAATGATATTTTTAGATAGATGTGGTGCTTGAAATACTTGTATCTGCAATAACTTTTTTTATTGCTTCATCAGACATGCTACGTACCCCATATATAGATAAAAAGATGCCATTACTTTAAGCAATAGAGTTAGCAAATATTCAAATATTGTTGACATAGATATTATTACCATTATAGAAAAATTCCAAATGTTCATATTGGAGACAACACTAGTCTTTTATATAAGAGATATATGTGTGAAGAAAATGCGGTAAATAGGGATCGTTTTGTCTGTCCTTCGGTGGATTAGTCCGTCTTTAGATCAAGGTCACATTTGATGGAGTTTGACACAAAAACGTAACATTTGTCATTTCTTAATATTTGTCTCGTTAAGATTTCATATTATATTGCTTTGACAACATGGTCGTAATGATACCAAGGGCCTTAGGTCAAGGTCACATTTGATGGCGTTATGTCAATTTTTGTACTCGGATTTGTACCAGAGGGCTTCACAAATGTGAACACCCGATTAGTCAATGTTCAAACATATTAAACCAAAGCGCTCTCAATCTTACTGAAAAAAGTATTAAGATTCTATACACCAATCTTTAAAAGAAATAAAAAGTTATTACTTTGGGTACTTATTGTGCCCCTCTTGTTGTTGATATTTTATGCTGCTGCTATAAAAAAACCTAACTTCGTAGTAAATGTGAATTGTAATCTTACTGTTCTCAAGAAAGTGCTAGTGCTAAATATACTTATATTAGAACACAATTAAGCTAATGCTAAATAGACTTATATCATATCACAATTAAGCTAAATGCTAAATGTACTTATATCATAACACAATTAAGCTAATGCTAAATGTACTTATATCATAACACAATTAAGTGCAGTATTTTGGTGTAGACGAGTATTATTATATTAAATGCTAATTATTTGGCTAAGCATTATTTTAACCTGTTTGGTGACCCAAAGAAAGGGGCACATCACGTCAAAGGTGTTTATTCGTTCTAGTTTATTAACTGAGTACTGTTACGCTAATGAACCAATCACTGTCTTGTATTTATTTAATTTTCTTCTGGCCTGATCACCGTATCCTTCTCAGGGATTTCAACAACTTTTAAAAACTAGGGGTCATCAGACCCGTGTTGATTTTGAGGGCTCATTATCAGATCTTTGCGAGTTATGTCTTGTTTTTATTGAACTTTAATATTTATAAAGTGCATCAACTTCATTTTAATATATTTTCAAGGGACATAATATTATGATTATTTACTTCATCTTTTAAAGCGGCATTACTTCAGTTTAACCCGCTCTTGTATGAAATATTACATGAATTTGGAACTATAGGCACAAATTTGCAGCATAAGTTCGGGCTAATACAATTTTAATTTACTAAAATAATTTTTGTCCGCGCGACTAAAAGCGAAAGTAGGATTCCGAAACGTCACAGAAATCGAGACCGCGCTTTCTCTTCGTCAAAAATCGGTGCTAAATATAGGCCTACCTCCACTATATTTAGCTTCTTAAAAGTTAGTTCACAATAATTTAACAATATCATTGAAAATCCCGTCTATAAAAAAGAATTCGATCGGACCTTTTGTGTTCTGTTAGAGAGTTAATTATTGGAACCTATATGGACAACTATGATTTTTCAATAGTATATTCTTAGTACACATGTAATACTTAAGTTTAGGGCTGGGGCTTTAAATGCAATAGACACAATATTTACCTTAATTCTTGAGAATATGACCACTTTTCCCTAAATTCTCCTGCATCGAAATGAACGCAAGCTCAGAATCAGGTGGTGTCAAAAGTGGACAAAGTCAAATGTGCTTGCACCAGAATGCAGGAATATGAATCAATTGAAATCCCTACTGTTACTTTGTTTCTGATGTTTTCAGTTTCCGGGCGAGAATGAAGAAGGTTTCGCATATCTTCACGGAATGACAGAAGAGTTCCCGAAATTCTTCAGATTTTGGGTGGGAAGATTCCTGTGTGTACTTGTGTTTAATCACCCCGATTATATAAAGGCAGTGCTTAAATCTTCTGGTAAGTCATTAAAGGTGTGCCTTAAAGGATTTGTAACAAATTGGGAACAAAGTGTTTATATGAGAACAGGACATGGCTGTTGTGTGTAGAACCTGGTAAAATTCTTAGCGTCGATATGTTAATAGTTTCTAAATTTATAAATAAAAGAGTGAAAAATGCATATCAGGTGTCGCCACACTAAAAAAACAGCCTCCCCACGCAGCGAAAACGAAGTGTGGAAGAGAGAGAGAGCATGTTTGTTATAAGTATATCGATTCAAATAAGACGCCACAAACAATTAACGAAGAAGAGAACCTTTGGGGATACCGCGTTGGAACGGTCAGTGGAAAAACTAATTGCCACTGGAGTTTTAACGAGGTTCTAGGATGCACCAATCTCACACTTGCCCCGACAGGTTCTCGTTTCACAAAACAAGTACAAGTTGTCTTGGTGAAATAACTCCAACCCACCCATCGGCTCAACAATGTTGCATGCACAAGCACACAAACACTAAAAACATAAGAAGCTATTAGCATTGTAAAGCCAACGGGAAGGTACTCAATGATCTTACCAAGAGCATACTTGAACTATCCTTTTGGGGGTAAGGAATATCATGTTCTGTATATGTCTCCTATGTGGTTGACGAGGCCAGTCTTGAGGGGTAAGTCTGCGCATTGCTCTACTCTGGGCACCTGATTTGCATATTTTTACAAAAAAACTAAATGTCCAAAGGACATGCTCCAAACTGTGATTTAAGTCAAGTACGGCAATATTAGAAAATTCTGATGGGTACATCTTGCTAGAACGTGTCTTGTAATTGAACAACTATTTAAAATTCTTTTTAAAAGTGTTATGGCTTAGGACAGTCAATTGCATGCGCAGAGTTGGGCAACGTTTTCGACATAATGTAAACATGTGTGTGATTTCAGTATGACATCATTTTAAAGCCTCATAAGCAAATTCGTGCACATAAAATATGACAAACCAAGTACTGAATGTATACAGTTTCTTTCCGGCAGGTACTTGTCTTTAGATACTGAACGTATTATACACCACAGTTATGCTTTTATGATAGGTGCGCAGACTTGCCCCACAAAACAGTGTTTGTATGACTTTGAAGTTACCATTCGAGAACATGTATGTTATTGCTGTAAAAATTTTTTGGGACGGGCCGTCTCTAATGTTGGCATAACTTGTGGCCCAACCCATTTTCTATATTATTTTGTTAATTCGACTGTACATTTACATGTGTGTAAAGTTTATAAAATAGAGCAATAAAATATGTTTAAACTAAAAATTATAACTGTAAAAATTGTATATAAAAACTTTCACTAATATGTTTTACCTAACTTTAGCCCCAAAACCCAGGTCTCCTGGTACAATATATACGTACGGTTTGAAGTGGTTAGGAGAGGGTCTTCTTATTGCCAACGGACAGAGATGGGCGAGAAATAGACGGCTATTAACACCCGCTTTTCATTTTGATATTCTACAGCCTTATGCAGACATCCATAATAAATGTACTGACATTCTTCTGGTAAGTTTTCTTCGTAATATGCCCACAAAATCAAATGATAACAAGCTAAGACTTGTATAATAAACTTAAGTGTTTTCGGTTACATTTAGCCGCTTAAGACAATGAAACTTTAAAGATTTGGTTTCAAATTATTTCAAGTTAAAAAAAAATGACTAAAAAAAATCAGCTTATTAACAGCAATTTTTATTTTCCCTATTTGAAGTAGGGCTCATTACTGGCAATAAAATGGTGGAGCGACACGTGAAAATGTGTTTATGAATAGTTGGCGTCAGTCCTTGAAATGAGGTTGTAAATTTGAGCATTAGACACTACTTGAAACGCAGTTCGCTATAAAGTTAAATATAAAATAAAAGAAAACATTATTCCTTTTTCGAAGAATACTTACATGTTTAATTTTAAGTCAATTATTATCTCCGTAAACTATTTTCCCTAAATTATCCAACAATCACCGCTAATTTTTGGCTAATACAATATAAGTATCATGCATGAGTGTGAGGTGAAGATGGAAAAATCTGTCACCGAGGGTTAACTGTTTTGCGGGAACGAGGCTCTGCCGAGTTCCCGCCAAAACAGTTCACCCGAGGTGACAGATTTTTCTATCTTTACCGAATGTCTCATGCAAGATACTTTTTCTTGCATACCTTTGATAATTTATAACATTTCTGTGTAAGTATACAAACTTACTTATTTTCCTTATGCTGAAATATTGACGTTAACGCAAACCTTTTTTATCAATGACGTCACTTACTTGAATATATTACGTCAGATACTTGAAGACGTGACGTCACTCACGTGACTCATTCTACATGGGCGGATGTAGGATCGAAATTTCCTAGACGGGTGAAAACACCGGATGACCTGATCTGGTATGCAAGAACATTGAATAAAAATCTCCTACACACAATGATAACAATCTCCTAAACATAGTGTTATATGGTCGAGAACAATTTCCGTAATCACAGAAAAGTGTCTTTGAACTGCTGTTGTCAATCTTTGAGCGGAAGACCGTCCCTAACAATTGTGTGGTACCAGTAACATTATTTGGGGCACGCCACGGGTTAAGCTGTTGTCTTCGGTCACGGTCATATATTATGACATTTTAGATTAACCTTTTTACAATATTTGAAAAACTTCTTTTATTTTCATAACAAATTGAAGATTTTATTTTTCATTTTTGGCAAGATAATGATAAAAGATTTACCACGAAATGTATAAAATAATAATGTCGTCTGCTCAACTTCATTACGTCATTTCAAGAATTATAGTTAGCTGTTTAAATGTACCTTTTTCCGTGACGTTCCCCATATCATATAAAAATTGATAATGTTGCATTGATGTTTTGAGAAATAATAGAAAATGATAGTGCCTCTTGCTGGGAGCGAACCCGCACCGTCACGGCGACAGCGCCTAGCCCTGCAATTCCTGCAACGCAACCAATTGAGCTAACCGGGACAACCCCATAAAAGGTTGATCGGATATCCCTGATATACGTAACAATCACTGCATGACATCGGTAACGGGTTATTTTACTGATAACAGTACTGACTATATGTACGCGGAGACATTTTACGGCCGCCACACTGCACAAATAGCGCTATTGTGAATTTCAAATGATAGTGCCAGTTGCTGGGAGCGAACCCGCACCGTCACGGCGACAGCGCCTAGCCCTGCATTTCCTGCGACACAACCAATTGAGCTAACCGGGACAACCTCATAAAAGGTTGATCGGATAGCCCTGATATACGTAACAATCACTGCATGACATCGGTAACGGGTTATTTTACCGATAAGAGTACTGACTATATGAGAACATTTTATTTAAAAGTTCTTACCTAACACGTTCAAATTGACTACTTAAATGTAAAACCATTACCGGCGACACAGATTTTCGTGACGTGCGTGCCCTATGTTAACTATTCTAATGAGTTAACAAAATGTTATTAAAAGATACTTGATTCGAGGTTTAAAACTGTTTTATAGAACAAGTTGGAGGCTTTCTGTGAGAAAGGAGATCCATTTGAAGCATTTGAACACATTGGTCTTTGTTCGCTAGATGTTATCTGCAGATGTGCATTCTCGTTCATCACAGAGGCTCAGACAAAAGGGTAATTTAAGTTTTCGTTTATTACATAGGCTCAGACGCAAGAGTAATTTAAGTATTCGTTCATCACAGAGGCTCAGACACAAGGGTAATTTAAGTATTTGTTCATTACAGAGGCTCAGTCACAAGGGTAATTTAGTTTTCGTTCATCACAGAGGCTCAGAAATAATGGTAATTTAAGTTTTCATTCATCACAGAGGCTCAGACACAAGGGTAATTTAAGTTTTTATTCAACACAGAGGCTCAGACACAAGGGTAATTTAGTTTTCGTTCATCACAGAGGCTCAGACACAACGGTAATTTAAGTTTTTGTTCATCACAGAGGCTCAGACACAAGGGTAATTTAAGTATTCGTTCATCACAGAGGCTCAGACACAAGGGTTGTTTAAATTTTCGTTCATCAATTAGGCTCAGACATAAGGGTAATTTTAGTATTTGTTCATCACAGAGGCTCAGACACAAGGGTTATTTAAGTATTCGTTCATCACAGAGGCTCAGACACGAGGGTTATTTAAGTTTTCGTTCATCACATAGGCTAAGACACAGCGGTAATTTAAAATGACAGTGCCTCTAGCTCGGAGCGAACCCGCACCGACACGGCGACAGCGCCTAGCCATGCAATTCCTGCGACGCAACCGACTGAGCTAACCGGGACAACCCAAAAAAGGTTAGTCGGATAGCCCTAATATACGTTTTAATCACTGCATGACATCGGTAACGGGTTATTTTACTGATAACAATACTGAGTTTAAGTTTTCGTTCATTACAGAGGCTCAGACACACGTGTAATTTAAGTTTTCGTACCTAACAGAGGCTAAGAAATAAGAGTAATTTATATGTTTGTTTATCGTAGAGACTCGCACACAAGAATTATTTTGTTATGTTTATCACACATGTTTAGACTCAAGGGTAATTTGTGTTTTCATTTATCACAGACTCAGACACAATGATAATTAATATTTTTGTTTATCAAAGGGGCTTGAATGCTATATTATTTATTTTTTCGTTCGCAAAGGCTCAGATACAAGGGCAATTCGTGTTTTTATTCATTCCAATGAGGCATACACAATGGTTACATGTGTTTCCATTCATCGCAAATGCTTTGTCACAACAAGGTGAAATATGCATATCAGGAACTGCCACATTCAGAAAAAAACAGCCTCCCCTCACAGTCAAGAAGATGAGAGAGCATGGTTAATAAAATGATCAGTTTCACAAAAGACACCACAAACAATTAGCAAAAATGACCTTGGAACGGGCAGTGGCAAATCAAATTGCCACTGGGGCTTTAAACCAGGTTCTAGGGTGCACCAACATCACACTTGCCTCGACAGATTCTCCGTTCAACACACCAGTACAAGTTGTCATGGTGAATTAACTCCAACCCACCCATCAGCTTGTTTCGTTAACCAAAAGTAGATTTATAATTGGATTTTTTCATCTTTAAAGCAATTCCTGTTCTTTACTTTTTAAGGGACAATCATCCGTATGTGAAAGCTGTGCACAAACTATCAGAGTTGTGGGTGAAACGATACCTGTAAGTTTAGTTTTAGCTAAGTTTTAAAATAATTGATGATTTCCTTAATTATGTAGACGTTATGCCTTCTCTATTCTAACATTGGCACGATTTTCATAATCATTTGATAATCTCCAAAATAGCCTTTGCATGGTGAAATTCCTTTTACATTCTCGTGAATTTGGTTATTTCTCACTAATCATAAACATGTATATTGAGTTAATATTTAATTATAAAACTTATTTTGACATTTTATGTTAAACTGAAACTGGGAGTGAATTTCCACTAATTTTTTCACGTATATAAGTTACATAGACAATGGGACTTGCTTTGTCCTGTCATCCACTTTCATAAATATAATTATGTTGCATTGGCTCTGGAAGTGCATTCGTACTTACAATTGACATTCATAAAAGAATATTGCCTCTAGCTGGGAGCGAACCCGAATTGTCACGGCGCAAGCGTCAAGTTCTGCAATTCTGACCACGCAACCGATTTAGCTAGCCGGGACAACCCCAAAAATGTAGATCTTATAGCCCTGATATACGTAACCATCATTGCATGACCCTCGGTTACGGGTTCTACTACCGATACTACCGACTTTATGTACGGGGAGGCTTTTTACGGCCGCCACACTGCAAAAATGGCGCTATTGTGAATTTCAAATGATATTGCCTCTAGCTAGGGGTGAACCCGCAAGGTCCCGGCGACAGCGCCTAGCACTGCATTTCCGACAACGGAACCAATTTAGCTAGCCGGGACAACACCAAAAATATCTGATAGCCATGATATATGGTACATGTACCATCACTGCATGACATCGGTTTCACTGAGTCACTCTATTTCATTTTATGTTTTATGTACCATCACGGTAAATGTAGCTAAGAAAAAGTCGTTGCACTTTTATGCTCACCATTGTCAAACGAGTATTTTGGCATATGCCTGGTATTCTCTAGCTCTCCTTTGGAAATACCTTTTTCATAGCGTAATATGCACTTCTTTCAGAAACATATTTCACACATTTGACTGGGTATACTTCAATTTTACTCAAGATGGCAAAGAATTCTTGAAGCTGTGCGATTACGTTCACAAAGTTACCGAGGATATCATACAAACAAGAAGAAAGGCACTGGTATGTATAGACACATCGGAATGGGTTGAAAAACATTATTCATTATACTTAAAGAAATACCTGCATATAAATTATTAATGTCGGGTCTTATTTAGCGTTTGCTGTGCCGTGTGGCGGAAGTAAAAGATACACCCTCGTAAATTCAATCAGTGCTGATATCTATTACGCCCTTCGAAGGCCGTTAAACACAGTATATATTAATTATAACAGTGTAAATTTTGAGTTGTGCTTAACCAGAGGCTAGGCGGCATGGATAACGATATGCATATCCATTGCAGACAATGAAAAGGCTTATTCAAACCGGGCCTGCAATATGTTGATTTTGTGTTGTGTTCAGTGGCTTTCAAATTCCTTCTTTATCTTTTTTGTTTTGATTTCTTTTGTAAATAGTACGTCAGTGTCATGTACTGTAGTTTCAATTCGTTAATTGTTTGAACTTCATTTGGCGTCAGACACTCGAATTTAAATCACATTTTATAATTGCTTAATTATAAAATCATACTAAATATTTAAACTATCATAGACATTTTAATTATAACGATCGAAATACTGATTGAATGTATGTCAAAAGAAATTTTAAGTGCAGTTTCAGATCGGCGAATATGTTTGTGTACTTTGCATGCAAAATTGCCGGGTTAATGGATGGTTTGGAGTTATTTCACCAAGATAGTGTACTACCGGGGGTATTGGTTTTTGGCAGCTGTTTTCTGGTTGTGACAATTCAATTCCTGATCTGCATATTTTTATCATGTTTAATTTGGTTAAGTAATCCAACACATTTTTATTCCATTGAAATCATAAAACAACATTTATCTGTTTCAGCAAACGGAATCTGTCATTAAAGTTGAAAATAAGAAGAAGCGGTGTCTTGATTTCGTGGATATTTTGCTGACAGCTAAAGATGAAAGTGGTGAAGGAATGAATGATTATGATATCAGATGTGAGGTCGACACTTTCCTATTTGAAGGTAATGTCTAAAACAAGTTATTCATGAGTTTTTATGAGGTTGAAAAAGTATTATAATCTTGTTTTATTAGCAGCAGTTATTTACAGCTAAATCTATGTTGGTTGAATGTTTGACTGTATTATTTATTTATGGCGCATTAATTTTTAATCTTTAAATATATTGTCGAACACTTTCGAATTTAGAATGTTTAGCTTATGTTATTTGTCTGACATATGCTGACGTAAAACGAGGACACATATCAATGTATAAATTATGTTTTGTTTATTACAGTAACATTTACATGTAAATCACCGAGAAAACGTGTTTATTTAATAAGAACATTTAGCATAAAATTGTCAATAATTTTGACAAAACCACTTGACACTTCTAAGAAAAAAAAGATAATTATTGTAATTTTTTTTCAAATATAGTAACAACTTAACTGTAAAAGATTATGACAGAAGGCACCTATTGCTGTCACATGCGTTCCCCATATATTATTTGGGGCTCTTCTTGCGGTGTCTGTGTCTTCTTGGTGTTGTTATTGATGATATTCATATTTCACTTAATATTTCCACAATATCTAGTTTTGTTTTGTTATTACAGTCCATCCTGTCTTTAGCAGCCACCCAAGGGAGTAACAAAAAAGCTACTGAAGACAGGTGGCTGTTAAAGACAGTAACAAAAATAGAACACAGTGTCAGTTTAGGTCATATTCAAACTGGCTGTTTAAGACAGAGATGGTTGCTATTCGGAGATGGCTGCTAAGGCAGGTTTCACTGTATATGTTTTGCTTGTGTTTGCTTATTTTTGTTACTCATTGATTTTCTGGTAATACTATGTGTATTTCAGGTCATGACACTACGACTTCTGGTATTTCGTATATTCTTCTGAATTTAGCTCAACATCAGGACCTACAGGACAGAGTGAGGGACGAAATTGACGACATTTTAAACGACAAATCTGCTGATAACATTAGATGGTGAGAATAGTAACAATAATAATAATTCGGTTCCGTTAATTCTTCTTATTATTTCAATTCAAAAAGATGTCGCAACGTGTGATAATAATAATTATAATTATAATTATTATTACTATTCGGTTTAATGGGAATGGAGTAACGTATGACAGGGAACGTTTATATGTTTAACCCTAAAGATTCTCTTTCCGTTAATTGTTTGTGGTGTCGTTTTTGAAATTGATATTCTTATAAAGCCACGCTCTCTTTTCCTCTCTACATTTTTGGCTGTGTGGGGAGGCTTTGTTTTCTGGGCTTGTCGATTCCCGACATGCATATTTCACTTTGTGTACAAATATCTATGTGTAAAAGGGACATTCCTGTGACATATTTTCAATGTAAAAGACAAAGTACAACTGCATGAAAACTTTAAACAATACCTAAGTTAATATGTCATACTAAACAAATAATTTTTAACGGACTGGGTCCTGTTTTTCCGCTTTGGAAATAACAAGTCCAGTTTTTTTGTTTTAGTTTTCATATAAATCAGTTACGTGCTATTGAAAAAAGAACATGTGGCAGCAAAACAGCACAGAAGAAAATAGAGCATGGTTTTATATTATCAATATGTCCATATTGAACAAATCTTCGAGATACCCAAAGTGCTTTATTTAGTAATTTAGTTTTGCAGTTTGCATTTATATTTGTTATAGCATATTTTATAACCTACTTTCTTGTTTAATCATAGCAACTTAAACAATAAAGATACTTTAACAAATCAATATTAGGAATGTACTTTTATTTGATCCTTAGCAAGTTAGTGTCAACTTGTTGTTGTTTTTTACTCTGAACGTTCAAAGGCGGTAAACCCTAAGGTTTTAATAGTGAGTGGTGTCTATTATGACCAATTTATAAACCATGCTGCCTTGTACTCTCTGCTGGTTGGCTGTGTGGGGAGGCTGTGTCTTCTAGATGTGTCCATTCCTAATATGCATATTTCACGTTTGTATAGGTAGGCCTATATACTACATTATTTACTTGTCATAAATGCTTGTTTTCATTTATTACAGGAGCGATCTTTCCAAACTTGAATATCTAACATTGTGTATTAAAGAAGGATTGCGGTTATGTACACCAGTACATATCATTGAACGAGAGATGTCAGAAGACCTCCAAATTGAAGAATACACAATACCAAAAGGTTGCTGTATTTTTAGGTTTCACTTCAACATGTATTAACATGATAAACTTACAGAATTCTTTTTACTTGCTTTCATTTTATTGAAATTATTGAGGATTTAAGTTTATATTTTTAAGAACAATGTGAATTTATAACTTGACCAAATAAATAAAACAGATTATGTTAACTTACATTTAAAGCGGGATTACTTCAATTTAACCTGCTCTTGTATGAAATATTACATGTATTTGGAACTATAGGCATACATTTGCAGCATTTGTTCGGGCTAATAAAATTTTATTTTACTAAAATAAATTTTGTCCGCGCGACTAAAAGCGAAAGTAGGATTTCCGAAACGTCACAGAAATCGAGATCGCGCTTTCTCTTCGTCAAATATCGGTGCTAAATATAGGCCTACCTCCACTATATTTAGCTTCTTAAACGTTAGGTAACAATAATTAAACAATATCATTCAAAATCCCGTCTATAAGAAAGAATTCGATCGGACCTTTTGTGTTCTGTTAGAGAGTTTATATATTGGAGTCTATACGGACAAATATGATTTTTCAATAGTATAGTCTTACTTAAGTTTAGGGCTGGGGCTTTAAGTGATACTGATTTTGTTTATTTTTAAATTGAATGGTTAGCATTGTTCCTTAATGTAGTATGATTTAATATATGTTATTGTTTTGTTCATTTCATTAAGAAATATAATGGAAAGGTAGTCTGACGTATTCTTTTGAAAGTGTAAGATTTCTTTTTTTTTTTTTTGATATCAAGTGCAAATTTGATATTGTCAGTGTTTTCACGCAGTTATATGTAAACGAACTTTGTATATTTTCAAGTACAAATACGCTTGTCTGTATTGTCACGCAGTGCAGTTTGACAATACTCTAGTACTATACTATTATAATACAATTACACTATCTAGTTTTTATGCCCCCACAGTGGGAGGCATAAAGAGTTGCACTCGTCCGTCATTACGTACGCGCCCCCCACCCCAAATCTTGTGGCATCAACTTCTCCTTAACTATCAGGCGGATTCCTTTCAAACTTGCACAGATGATCAAGAAGGATGTGCAAATTTTGCAATAGTTATGGTCTTTTGTTACAAATGTTGCTGTAGCAGTGGGGACTTCATTGTCCGAGGACACATTCTAGTTTGTTTTTTATATCAGGTATAAATGTGATAATAAACATTGCCACGCAGTGTGTATTCTGACTGAACTTTGTCTATTGTCTTCAACAGATATGAAGTGCAGTTTGACAGATGTTTGTTTATTATCAGGTACATAATTGATAGCCCATAATGTCATGCAGCCCTTAGTCTTACAAATTGTTTATTATCAGGCACGAATGTGATTATCAGTATTGTCACGCATTTGTCTATTATCAGGTACGAATGTGATAGTCAGTATTTCACGCTTTTGTTTATTATCAGGTATGAATGTGATAGTCAGGATTGTCACTTATTTGTCTATTATCAGGTACGAATGTAATAGCCAATATTGTCACGCTTTTGTTTATTATCAGGTACGAATGTGATATTCAGCATTGTCACACATTTGTCTATTATCAGGTACGAATGTGATAGTCAGTATTGTTAACCTTCATCATAATCCTGCTGTATGGGGAGATAGTTGGAATGAATACAAACCTGAGCGATTCTCACAGGAACACATGCGTGATATGGACTCGTTTGCTTTTGTGCCATTTTCTGGAGGTCCAAGGTAAGACATTCAGGTAACCTTTAGTTTAAGAAGTTGGTTTGTGCTGTTTTGTAGTTGTAGCTGAATCAAACAAACAAATTCCGATAACTACAATACACCTTTACTTTAATTTTCTTAAATCTGGGATTAGGTTTTTTTTCAAACATAAATATTAAGAGATATTGGGCAGCAATAAAAAAAGAAAAAAATGATGTTTTTCAGGAATTGTATCGGGCAGCAATTCGCTATGATGGAAATGAAAATTATTATTGCCAGAATAATACACAGGTATAAATTATGTGTTTGTGCTTTAAATAATGTCGACCGATTGATATTGCTCCTTTACAAACATCGGACATACTTTTTTGCCCTGCTTTGCCCTACCTTTTTCTTATATGGAATGTTTATGCCAAGTTTGTTTTTTATCTTTAAAAAATAACAGAGTTGTTGACCGTACACACCTTGTCCTATTTGAATACAAACGACTTTGACTTTGAAAGTGAAACAGATCACGACAAATATTGCAGGCTTGATCTAATTGAGTCTGTTCCTTGGCAGTAATAAACATGCATATTACTGCCCAGGCCGCCTTACCTGGGATGAGCGTAACTCGCTATTTACACCAATAAACAGTACAATTTACACAGTACACCATCTGACTGATGAAAATAAGCATTCTTAAATTCTTAAAAAAGGTTTATGATTAAAATTAATTGTACAATTATTGTCATTTTCAGGGTCATATTTTATTGTGTTACAAGTAGATTTTCACTTTAAAATATTCCATTGAACAAGTTGGGCTGCATAAAGGTGTGTAAATATGGATAAACTAGACACCAATGCATTTTAGCCAAGTTTTAAACTTCGTATCAAGTATTTGTTGTTGTTTCCACATTACAGGTTCAGACTCGAAACTGTCCCTGGTCATGCTTACAGACGGAAGATGAGTGTTGTTATGAAAGCGGAAAACGGAATCATACTGAAAGTTTTACCTAGGAAGTAAAAGTTAATATGTTTGCCAATTGGTTGAACAACATCTTTACAATATTTATATTGTATTATTTACAAACGTATTGATAATTTAATATACTTTTATATAAAACAACGAATAAGTTATTGGGATTTTTTCTTGTCTGAGCCGAAATCGAAATATAATACAAGTATAATATATTATGGTCAAGTTTTATGCGACTTTATTCTTCCGTCATTCTTCTGTTTCATTTTACAACTTGTAATATTTAAAACGATGTAGAGAACTCTTTATTAGATAATTTCCCAACTTTCACCTGATCATAGTCAGCTTGTAACTGATTACACTTTGGAAACAATTTTTTATTTAGTATACCATACATACACCTGCACAATAGTGTGTTTAAGTTTTGCTCATTCTAGTCACTTAGGCACAGTAAATATGAATACATTGGTTGTAAGCGTGTATGTAGCACTGGGGGCAATTCTTTATAATGTATCTTTAAATTATTTCGCACAAAAATGGATATTGTGTTCCACATATATTGTTCCACCAGAGAAACCCCTGTAGATATAAACAGCTATGCGATGCCGACGTAATCGGATAACTGCCGCTGTACCAGTAATTGCTGTAGAAACCGTTATTTTCTCCGTAATCAAACTCCCACTCTGTAGAGCTTCCTTTCCGTCTACCACCGACGTTCACATTTGCAGGTCCCGCACGCAGAATGCTCTTCATATCAGCATATTTCTTTTCCGAATCGACGTTGATAAGGTATCCACCATCTTGTTGACACTGCTTGTTAGCTTCGTCATGACTCTTTGGTGTGGTGTACAGCTTTATACAGAATCCGTTTGAAGTGAAATTATAATCACTTGGGCAGTTGACTTTTATAGTACCAGATGTTCCATCATTGCCTTCACACAGGCTCCAGTCGGTTTCTGTTGTAACATTGCCCATGCCGTCACCGTTTCTTCTTTCAGCATTACATGATCTGGTCCTTTGTCTGATTCCGAAGTGTCCAAACCGCTTGGCTTTACACTCTGTCCACGTGGTCCATTCTTCACACGGATGAAGATTCTGTATTGCCAGACCTATTAAAGTTAGCAGTGGTTTCTCCATCTGTCGGCCAAGTTTGACAAGCAGTTGTCCATTGATTGATTCGTCATTCATGACACTACTCTCAGAAGTGGTTCTTTCAATGCCAACACTGATAATTAGAATGATCACAAAAGTTGAGAGGAGCGACATTTTTCTGTCTGTTGTTTTTGTACATGTGTTTCACTGATATAAATATCGTTGTATTTTATTTCTGAATCACTCTGTTTCCTTTCCGACTATCTGACAGGTTTTTTTCAATGTGTCTATAGTCGTTTTACAATGTTTCTAAGAATTTCATTTTTGTAAACGAGAATAAAACCTTTTCGTTCCTTCTTTTAATTTCAAACTCAGATATCCACTGTCGTTATTTGTCAAAGTAATTAAGGTGGAATATTATTTTAAGAAAGATATCGTCCGATGAAGCAAGTTAAAAGTATTGATATCCAGAAAGAGTTTTATCCTGGTAATGTTATAAAAGACAGAACACACATCGAAGTATAAATGAAATGAAGAAGAACTCGATCCAACATCAATGATTAATTACCTCAGCCGAAAACAATCTTCATTATAATTCAATTGAGATAAGGAGTAATTGTTAGATTATTTTCTTTACAGATTCTTTTTGCGTTAGCTAACTTATGTTGAGTCTTGTTTATCTTAAGTTGTTTACAGAAAATGCGGTATATGTCCCGATTTCAGAGCAAATCACGAAAGCTGTAAAGCCGTGTTTTGAAATCCAACATTTTTCGAAGTAATCAGTTTTTTAAACCACATTTTCTCTTTGATGTTGAATAGAACATTTTGATTTGAACGTTTGTGTTGAGGAAAAAATTGGAAATATATATAATAATAGATTAGTTAAACAATATTCAGTTTGTTATGATTTCAAAGGAAAAATACACGTAATGAATACTAGTGCCACTAAAGTTATACTAAAGTGGGGCAAGGTTTGTTTATTAAGATAACCAGGCAAGCAGTTGTTGCATGTATACTTACGTCTACTCGATACATGTATCGTAGCAATTTGAGAAACAGGAGACATTAAACTTTATTAAACATTTAAAACAGCGACTTTATTGTTTGAAGATAACAACAAACTTACAGTTTTCCTAAAATGCTGTAAGGTAAACAATGTAATGCAGTTTCCCAAAATATTGGTGGATATCCAAACGTCCAGATAACGTTGCCGGATGTTTTGTTTTTTAAGTCGATAATGTAATGGCAAACAATAAAGTGTACATAATTAGATAATTAGTGCGCATGATAATAAAGTTGAAGTGTAAATTATAGGGGTATTTGTTTTAGTGGACTGTGTGTTGATATGGTTAATTAATTAGCATAGCTGTTGCGTATTTCCTTAGTTTAATATATGTAAAGGTCATATGTCATTAACACACGACATTCACCTACTAGAATGCTTGAATACATGTATAACCAGATTCTAATGAAACAACACATCCACCAAATAGAACATTTAGAATATAACTAGATTAGATGAAACCACAATTATGCCTGTCTGGGCTGTTGGAAAAAAGTTTTAAACATGCGAGTGTCGGTTTCAAAAGTTTGAAATAAATAACGACAATAATAAAGAAGTCAATAACGAGAAGGAGACCCTAAATAGACTTTAAAAGTGCCAATTATTATATTCTGTGAAATGTTACCAGCGCATATGAAACTAAATTTCTGAGAGAAGCAATGCAATAAGTCCGTTTCTTTTCTTGCAAAATGGTTTTAGACGAATCTTTCAAAAACACAAGACATTTACACAACGCCAGCAATTCGAATTGCAATTATTATTAACGATAATTTTCCTGGTTCACTTGCCGATGTCGTGTTGACTTACTAACTCCGACGCAAAGTTCTCTCTTCACGACGCAACGCTGGGTGCGAGAGGTCTGGCAATCACTCCACTAAAGTCATAATATTAAATTGTGTTATGTTATCAAAACAATTATTATAATACAGCGGAAAATAAATTATTTCCAATAGAAAAAGTGAACTTTTAGATAGATAATGTCAAATGTTTCATTTCCTCGTCATTAGTAAATCAAAACTATAGGGGAAAATATTAATACGTTTTACTTATAACAGCTAGAGCTGTATTTCTGGTAGTGTAAATGGTTATGTAATACTAAAGGGGCATACTCATACAGGGGCATAATCAATATCCACGGTTGTCGCCTATGGTATACTAAGTGCACGTAGGTCAAAACATTTGTGTGCTCTTTAGGTACATGTACATTAATCCATATAGGAGAAAAGAATTAGCTTTATGGTACACACTTTAATAAGTTTTTTGAGAATGTTTATCTTTCACATATATAAAAATATTGAAATATTTAAATAGTTTTGCAAAGTGTTGGTGTATATAAATTGTTTTGTTTAAAATTAGAAAATAAAAACATAATTTAGAACAAAGTTCATATGGTTAAAAATACTTGCAATAAAAGTATAGAAGGAACTCATAAACTAAATTCATCTGGCAATATTGTACCGTTAAATTCAACACGGCATTGTGAAGTACTTAATCGAGGCATACAAACAAATTATTATAAACAATAAAAATGAAATAAACATAGCTTACATACTTATTAACAGCACCCTTTAGAAATATTTGTCGAATATCTGTTTTTTTTCATTTATAAAGTTCGATACAAACTACTGTTTTGTCATTAATACGGTTCAATACTTACGTTTGTTTTGTCTTTAATAAAGTTCAAAATAAAATCTGTTTTATCATTAATAAGGTTCACTAAATGCGTCTGTTGTGTCATAAATAAAGTTCAATATACAAATCGGTTATCTCATTAATAAGGTTCAATTCGATGTTTTCTACATCTGGATGATTGTCTGCTTAGAAAGCACTGATTATAGTTCTCATCAAACTGGCTAAAAGCAGGAAACATCCTGAAGGAAGAGTGTTTGTCACTCCCGAGACTGTTGGATTCCTGCATTTACCATTCATTTTGTCACATATCTGACCATTAAAACATTGCCCACATGCATTGCTGCAGTTTGGTCCCCATTGTCCAGGATCACATTCTAAAATATGTAAAAAAAAATATTATTTATTTTGGCCAATCCTGAGATATCTTAACTTTAGATCATGGGTAGTAATGGAAATGCTTATTACTGTCCACGCCGCGTAGTTCCCGGATGAGTGCTACTTTGAAAGCCAGTGAACAACAAAGAGCAAAATACAGCAGGCTCGGTTTGGTTTAGTCTGATCATGGGCAATAATGGAAATGCATTTTACTGGCTAGGCAGCATAGTCCCAGGTTGGGTGGTATTCAGTATTTAAATAAATATATAAATAGTGGGCTACTGCGATATTCACCTGCAATTATTACAAGTAGATGTAAAGAGACTTTGGAAGCAACCGACAATGTCGAATAGTTTTTGTTTTTACTTTAAACAACTCAACTACACATCAGTAATTCAGTGTCCTGGACTGATAATCAACTCCACTACACAGCAGTAATTCGGTGTCCTGGACTGATAAACAACTCAACTACACAGCAGTAATTCAGTGTCCTGGACTGATAAACAACTCCACTACACAGCAGTAATTCAGTGCCCTGGACTGATAAACAACTCCACTACACAGCAGTAATTCAGTGTCCTGGACTGATAAACAACTCCGCTACACAGCAGTAATTCAGTGTCCTGGACTGATAAACAACTCCACTACACAGCAGTAATTCAGTGTCCTGGACTGATAAACAACTCCACTACACAGCAGTAATTCAGTGTCCTGGACTGATAAACAACTCCACTACACAGCAGTAATTCGGTGTCCTGCACTGTTATGTTGGACAAATTGATTCCAGGTTATACTCTAATTATTAATTAATTGATAGTTTATACTTACCACTTAAACACTGAAGTGACACTTTATAGCCTGACAAACATCCATAAACGCACGACCCATCTTCATTATTACATGCTCTTGTTCCATTACAGTGTCCACAGGACGTTTTGCAATCCACACCCCACTTACCAGGCTCGCATAAAGCTAATGATTTAATTAAAATTATATCAATATTAGATTGACATGCTTGCATAAACCTTTAGATAGAAACAATTAATGATTCCTGTTAGAATTATCAGCTTTTGCCCCACTTACATGCACAAGGCTCGCTTAAAGTTAAGATAGAAAAAAAACGATAAATCTAATTAAAACTACAACTATAGCAATAGATGGAAAGGAAACTTTGAAAGCCACCGCACACGACAAAAATAAAAATATTGCATTCTCGGTTAAATTGAGCCTGTTCATGGGCAGTAATGGAAATGCATAGCCCCGTGTAGAGCGCAACTCAATATTAAAACCAATAAACAGTACAATTTTGATCCATTCCATTCCCATACGATGGTATGCATATGACAGTGAACATGAAACCCTCAAATGTTTTAAGAGGCTATGTCACCAACCATTGAGCTTCGGCTATACAAAGGTTGGAAACTAAAAAAAATAGAATTTATTTTTTGTGTAAATAATTAATCTATATCAACTTCCAAGTTATTTTTTGTGTGGCATATTTGTCAGAAAGTTGTCGTTGCCATGGCAACCAACAGTTTTTCCATGTATAACAGCATTTACCTACTGCCCCCTTTTAGAGAGAATCAGTGGCAAAATGGATTTGCAATAGAAAACTTTAATGTGAATTGTTCTAAACCATTTTATTGATAAAAAGAGATTATAGCATTGCCAACTTTACTCATTTCTTTAATGTTTGTAAATGTCTCAACACTCATCTTGTAGGGGTAGCCATTAGATTTTTGTTAAAATTCATATGAAATTTTCTCAACCCTGCAACCATATCCATGCTATTTATTGATACTGCCAAAAACAGCATTCTTTCTTCTTCAATAATCACTAATAAAATCGGGGAGCAAATTCAATACAATGGTGGTAAAGAAGGTACGAAAATGTACCTGACGTCTTTAATTTCCACTGAGTTACCTCCCTTTCCAGCTCTTCTAAAATAAACAAAGTTTCCAAAATGGCGCATTGATTATCTTTTGGAATTTCTTAAATCAATGCAAGACAATACTTACTGGGAAAATGATGGAAAACAAGCAGATTGTGCATCTTAAGAACTGCAATAGTACTAAATACAGTTGGTAAAGCCTTCAAAGACAAGCTTTACAAGTGTGGAAGGAGTTTGGTGTTTTTATTCCAGTCGGAGGAGGTAGGTAGAACTAAAGTTATTTTCACTTCTATGAGGCAGTCAATTAATACTTGTTTGAGCTTGTTTTACAAGAAATCCAATAAATAATACATATTACTTGACATGATGTTTAGTTCAACTTTTATTTTGAGCTATGCATGTCTGTTTCATTACTGATGGGAGCCTATATCTAATTATAGAAAAATTAATATTGAAAATAGAAATTTTCAGATTGTTGCTCTGGTAACTTGATCTGTATTCACTGCCATTTAATGCAAAAGTACATGGCATACATGAGTTTTTGGCTCTTGTTTTTTGGTTAGGGTAATTGATTTTCATTTATTCTGAAAAAAAACTGTGCCACTCACAGTGTACTGTGTGTATGAAAATTAATAGTTAACACAGGGGAAAGTTACACAAACCTGACTGCATTTTTATAGTGATGCATAGATTAATGAGGTATTATTAACTCTGATGGTATTTATAGTATTTAAAATACTGGAATAGTTTTTTTGATCCAAGTGTTGTTTTATTTTTACAGTGACCAGATAGAAATCAGAATGGACTATGAACAGTGAATACATGTGACCCAGGAGTGGTAAGTGATTTTCATTGCTTCTGAAAAAAAACTTAATAATTATAATACACAATGGACACCCAGGTTCAGTATAGCATAAATATTCTTATTAATATTTCGCAATAGTTGTTGTACTTTTAATCTTGAAATTTAATAAAAAAAAATATTGGAAATGATATGATTGGAATAGCAAAGACTGCCTTTGTTTTGATTTTTATCAAACTATAAAAATGTTTTTAAACCCTGTGAACACAATAAAATACTGATATAATCAACTGTTATTAAAACTTAATTGAATTCCAAAACAAGAAAATCATTTTGACAGATAAAACTGTTTTTGTAGGTGTGAACTCAGACCACTGATACAGATTGTGATAGCCTTTGGATACCAGGGAGTCAGTACACAGAACAGGGAAGCCAAGATTATGAAATAGTTAAATCAGAAATATCACATAACCAGAAGAAAAGGCGGGCATTGGACAGTTTCTTTGGACAGTTTCTTAGAATGTTGTGGACCAAGTCCAGTAAAAAAAACAACAGTTTAAACAAATTGGACAGAAGCATCAGCTCGCACTGAAAAAGACTATCTGGCTAAAGCTTCCAAAATATTTGAACAAGTCCTTCATGTTATTGCACCAAGTCAAGCACATTTATTGGCAGAGGCATTTGTAGTTGCACAACAGCCAACATTACAACAGAAAATGCTGGGATATAACTAATGTCAAAACACACAGAAAGCAACAAAAAACTGTAAAACTTAATATGACAAAAGATGAAACTTTTCTTTTCTTTTTTCCTTTAAACTTTGTCAAAGAAGTTGTAGGATGCAAGTTAAAGTTCAAAGTTACCAACTCTTTTTACTGAGTTTTAAAAACATGAGTTAAGCCCCTTGATTTTATTGAAATATAATGAAAATAATGAAAATCACTAATGTTCCATTTTCTTGATAGAAAGTTTCTGGTGATTGTTTTAACTTAAAGAAAAATATTGTAGGACGAATTCTCTTAAAAAGCTTGTTAAACACCCTGTAATCATTCAGGGATCATTGAAATATAATGATATCTGTTTAATTTTGTACTTGATAACAAGCCATTTATTACAAACCTGTTTGAAAAACAAGACAAATTATGGAATCACCGGCGGCAGGCAGCGTCCACAAAATGTTACCAACTATCTTGTGTAGATCCAGATCAGACTGCGCTCATTTGCACAATGATCTGGATCTACACTGGTCATAAATGTGCATGGGATAAAGCTTATGGAATCCAGATTTAATGTACATGAAATAATGTGCATTTTAACATTAATAGTAAACATTTGCAGTCACCTGAATTTCAAGATTTAAACATGATGTTCATTCTCTCATACAAATGTCGCTGTAAGTGGCATAATAGGTTTTAGTTTCCTAATAATGTAAAGGTGAAAAGAAACTGTTCAAAAATTTAAAGCATAAAGTACACTAAAAATTGTTAAATTTTGTTTTAATTTCCCAGCATTTTTCATAACTTTTTGAATCGATGTCTTCATTTTACAAATTTAAATGTATAAAAGTGGTTGCTATGGTTACAGTGTGTTTATGAGGAATTCATTTAGAAAGAAGTATTTTAGTTAACTTTACAACAAACATCAATATTTGTCATTTAATGGGGTGTCTGTTAAAAAAATTGGTTATTTGACAAAAAGATTTTTGCAAAAACATAATATTTGATGAATTTGCCCCATTTTGTTAGTCTCATCCACATCTAAAGAAATATGCCCTTTAATTTTTAGCAGGTCAAACACCAGTTTGATTCATTTCTTAATGTCTGAACATACATTGTACTACAATGTTCAATTTGAATACCTGTACAGATTTAGTTAAAAAGACAAAGAATAAATGCAATTATTATCAAGTTAAAATCCGTTGCTATGGCATTAAAATGGTTGCTAAGGTGTATTTTTGTGTAATTACTCTAATTTGGTTCATAAATATATGAACAAAATAAAAATTTTAACGAAAAATAAAAAAAAACATTTGTCTGCCGTTGTTTGTTCAAGAAGCAGTGAAAGACATTTTTTTCATATTTTCACAAAATTTCAAATTTTTCAAGTTATGTTTTTTCAACAATTTATCATTTGCTCCCCAATTTTATTTTATTTACTGTAAGATAAAACTTTAGTTTAGCGGAAATGATCATTGCCTTTTTCTGATGTGGTTGCAGATTTTTAAGCAAGGTGTTTTCATGACCACGTCACTTTTAAGTTTTCTTATTTGAACAATATATACCATGTTAATGTTTCCATGGTAACCATATAGACATGTTGAAATTTAGTTTACACCCTATTTTTCATTTACTTTTATTTCGTTCTTTGTTGAAGCTAAACCATTTAATCCCTACTCACCTGCTTAAATATTAAAAATAAAGTTAAAAACAAGTGAATTTTGTTTGTTTTTGTGGTTATTCACCTGTTTCCCGGGCAAAATCAATTAATATGATAAAATATGTGAAATGTTGACCGTAATCAAATTTGACATGTTTCATAATAGATATTGGGTATAACTGAACTCATTTAAATAAATTACATTGGAACAAAAAAAAATCAGTTTCCACTGAAAGCTCAATGGTTGGTGACACAGCCTCTTAATTCTTATCAACCTATACCAGAAATATAATATAATCGAAAACCGATAGTAAAACTGAGTAAATACACCGATATTTGAGTTCAAATAGCGATTATTCTAAACAGATAATTATGGAATAACTTATAGAATATATCACTACCTTATGTGCATTTTCACAGTAACTCAACAATGGTAACTTCCCCGTGTAGTAACAGTAACTTAAACATGTTTAACTCTCTTATAGTAATAGTAAGTAATCAAGGGTAACTTCCGCTTGTAGTAACAGTAACTTAAACATGTTTAACTCCCTTATAGAAATAGTAAGTAATCAAGGGTAACTGCCCCTTGTAGTAACAGTAACTGTACAATTGTTATATCCCCTTATAGTAATAGAAACTTAACAATGGTAACTTCCCCTTGTACAATGTAGTAACAGTAACTTACAATTGTTACATCCACTTATAGTAATAGAACCTTAACAATGGTAACTTCCTCTTGAACAATGTAGTAACAGTAACTGTACAATTGTTACATCCCCTTATAGTAATAGTAACTTAACAATGGTAACTTCCCTTTGTACAATGTAGTAACAGTAGCTGTACAATTATTACATCCCATTATAGTAATAGTAACTTAACAATGTTCCTTTCCCTTATAGTAACACTAACATAACAATGGTTACTACCCCTTATAGTAACACTAACTTAACAATGGTTACTTCCTGTTATATCAACATCAACTTAACAACGGTTACTACCGCTTTTAGTAACAGTGACGTAACAATGTTTTATAGAATAAATCGTCATCTAAGAATGAAAAGGTTCTTTCTGACTTTTTTTATAGTTTCAGAAAATCAACTTTGAACTTGTTTTAAAAATCAGATATAACGTATACAAAAAGCAAACTTGTGTCCATGTATTTATTATGTTCAAACATTAATATTTTTGGTTAAATATTTCTTAATTTACCAATCGATCAATCAATATAATAAATAATGTAGATATGTCCTTAACATGTAACGCATTTTTCATCAAATTATACATTAAAAGTTTGTATGGGGCAAATACGTCCTAATTGGGTGATTATTTGGTGTTTTTTCGGCTAAATGTTCTGATAAAAGGGGGCATTTGACACACAAAACCATTTTTCTGATAAGTTTTGTACAATATTTGACCAAATAATATTTGTAACAGGTTTCATAAGACATAATTATAATACCTTTTACCATGAACAAAATAGTTAATTAAGATAGTCAAACAAGTTAAAATCTAAATGACAGAACTACAAATAAAATAAAGAGAATTCATTTAAAAATCAGAGTTATGTGCCAGTGAATTGTTCATTTTGAAATAAATAATCATAAGTTTGTTTCTCATGTACACAGCCACTGTCAGCGGCTACACTTTTGTTCAAAAGTCATTATAATTCTGCTTTGCCAACTGAGTTTACCCGATTTATTGTGTCTTCGCACATTTAATTGTTGATCAGTTTTAAAACTCAGGAACAATTTCCTTTGCACAAAATTTCACCAAAATAAGCCTACGATATGAAGTGGAGAACATGGTCAAATTTCAAAGGGGCTGTGACATAAGGGTCAAATTTTCTTTCCATACTTATTATGGTGCTCCATTCTGAAGAGACATAAATGGACATTACCTTTTTAGCCTGTTCATTTGATAAATAATGAATTATTTTAACAGCATTTCCCAAACAAAAAGACAATGTTCTCATAATATTGTTATTTTCCATGCCGCTCTCCATATATGTGTTCCATTCCACAAATGACAAATAACTTCCTAGTCACCATTTCCTTTATATACAGTGAAACCTACCTTAGCAGCCACCTGCGAATAGCAACCACCTGTCTTAAACAGCCATTTTAAATATGAACTAAACTGACATTTTGTTCTATATTTTTACAGCAACCTGTCTTCAGCAGCCACTTCTGGTCACTCCCTTGGGTGACTGCTAGACAGGTTTGACTCTATACACATTTTTACGCTTGTACGACCAGTGTTGATCAAGATCAGCCGGCAAATCAACGCCGTCTTATCAGGATATGCATTGGTAGCTTTTTGATTGGAAATAACCTTACAAATCAAAAGAGGAACAGTGTATATCCTATTATGACAGCACAGATGTGTTGGCTAATCTAGATCTACAGTGTTCGCCCAAGGTGTATCTATAGAGGAAAAGTTAAATTGTGTAATGGGAGGTTGTAGCAACATAAATTTCATCATTTTCCTGTCATTTCAGCCAATCAGATGCTTGAGATTTGAGACTATCCAAGCTTAGTTTTATAACCTTGGGCACAGTTTGTATGAGCCAGACAGAAAAATGAATGTAAATATTACGTGTTGAAAGAGAACTGGAGTATATTCCTAAGATGCAGTCCATATTTTCGTCAGCAACAGCAATCGACACACAATTAAAAATACTGGCTTTCCAGTGGTCACTACAGCTCAAAACAGTTTTCTTCATCGATATAAGAAATATATGGTTCATTCTTTTAATTTTTCCTTACGGTTTTCTGTGTAAGAATAAACAGTGAATATTTAATAAAATGTATAGTTACATTTGTAACTCTTGACCAATCATTGGCAAAATGATAATTATGTAACTATTCCATTTAGTGTTAGAAAAACTATGTCTATTCTATGCTACTCTTTAAACCATGCTCTCCCTCTTCTGCTTTCTTTGCTGTGTGGGGAGGCTGATTTTTCTGAATGTTGCAATTATACAAACCTTATAAATTGATAACAGAGGTGTATACATGTATGTCTCATGTGATAAGTTTGTTTTGGGAGAAAATGTTCTATTAGGCAAATAAACTTTGATTTCTTATCAATATATCAGTGATAAAAAATAATCTAGCTTAAATATTTTTACAGAAGCTGGATTAACCAGTCTTAAAATGTGAAAATCACAATATCAATTTTGTCCAAAATGTCAGATAGAACCTTTTTATTCTTTGTTGACGAACTATTGCTGGGCTAAAACATAAAAACTACCTATTGCTGGGCTAAAACATAAAAACTACAAATGTACCTCCTGCAAAGTCCCTAGAATCCGTTAAAGAGAGAATGGCACAAGGTAACGAAAGAAATATCAACAACATCATTATGTATATATATATGTTTGGATTTAATTTGATCCAGAATAGGACTACGTTGTTGCCTGTTTGTTATTTTTGAGTCATCATCGATCAGTTTCGTATTTTTATTGTTTTATTTTTTTTTAATTCTGTTTTTTTTTCAACCATATTCTTCCTTAAATGCGATTAAAAACCAACATAAGCTTGGGGCTCGTCGCGGGAAAAGGTACACTTGTCAATCCGTGAAATAAAGTTGAACAGAATGGCATTAAATATAATTCTGCATTTCGCGGTAAAAAAATATTTTTATTGTCAAAGTTTGTAACAAAATAACTTTTTATTTTTGAGAAAATAATCGATAGATATAATTTTATTCTTAATATAGAAACAACTTAAATGTCTCAAAGAATGAATGAACTTCAAGGTACCTTTTCCCTTGACGTGCCCAATTATTGTACAAATACGCTCTCAAGACATGTGTAGTATGACATTGTTGAGTATCTTGTATGACTTTCTTTAAATTTTATTATGTTCACTCTACAATCATATAGTATAGTTTTGTTCAGATATAATATGCGCCAACCTATTTTTTATTATGATCTCTATAGAACTGTGTTGATTGTTGATTTGAACTGAAAGGTACCCGGTCATGTATCAGGACGAAAATAAAAAAAATATCACTTAGACTGAAAGATGAAAAAAATAACATGTGACCAAAGAAAAGGAGTATTATTCTTACACAGTCAACTTACGAGTGAATATATTTAAAGCCGCAATTTCGTTACAAACGTAGAAAAATTCAAACCAGCAAGAACACGATGACAGGAGTAAAAAAAAGATTGAGCTTCTGGGTCCTTTTGCAAGGTTTCTCCATACATCTTTATAAACTCTTAAACCCTTGCCACCGTCGTTCAACCGAAGAGGTAAGAGTAACGATCAACTTTAGATGGGTTAATCTCCAGGCATGCAGAGCGCAATAGAATGTGTTTCAACTTCAAAGTATGGCAGATTTGGGTCTCGGAAAGAGTAGCCTCGACCAGGATTCGAACCTCGGTCATCCGGCTTTCCGTGCCGCTCTACCAATTGAGCTACCGAGGCTGCTTGTACGAAATCTACTACATTTGCATAGTTTTGCTTATAATATGTAATATTTAGAATTTTTCTTTTAATTTCAATAAGATGTGTAATGCCGTAATGTGGTTTAATGCATGGGTATTGTTGATTTTTTCATGGTCATGTTTATAAAAAAATATGTTGGATTTACTAACCTTAATACCTACCACTTCTTCATAAGAACCCATCCTTTTTACGAGGTTGCTAGTCTGATTCAGTGTTATACTCGGCATGTTCTCAGGCCACACAGTGACTTGGAATCTGACCATAAAAGACATTTCCTTAAAATTTCTTTTTTAAATAAAGGAATAGATTTTATTGACCTTATATTTAAAGATAAAACAGTTCAATCGGCTGTTCCTAATTATTTTAAGAATACTGAATCGCCTTTGGTTTGTTATAAATACAACAAACCAACTAGAAATACAAGTTTTAATTACAATAAAATTACCTCTGATTTACAGATCATTGATTATACACCAAAAACTTGAGAGTGTTTAACTTCTAAATATTGCTATAAGCCTGTCGGTCATATTGTTACCGGTGATCTTAATGTAATCAAAGACTCTAGAATTCGTAATTTAATTTCTAAATGTCCCAAATATAGAATTCCATCCAAAATTGATTTTAATGCATGTCGTGCAGAAATTGCTGAGTCTTTAAACCTATTTTGCAATAAATGGTGCAAAAGAGAACATGCTGAGCCTAATGCACTTTCTAACTGGAAAAAAAACAACACATATTTAAAATAATAGACACTCGTATATCATTTTATGAAAGAAACATTGCTTTATTACCACCTCGACCTCGTTTTAACTTTCGTCATTTGAAAAAAGGAATTCAAGACTTTCATAACAAATTTGTTTTAACACCCGCTGATAAGGCTTCTAATAATGTAATTATAGTGTGACGGGCACACTATATTAATATTCAAACTGAAGAACTGAACAGCACTAATGCTTATGTACTGACTTCTTCATCTGAGAGTGATATTGTTACTGCACACACTCTACAAATTACAAAATTTAGAATCAGTATTGAGCCGAAACAAGACAAAGTACCTACTATGTATTGGTTGCCTAAAATGCATAAAACACCGTACAAAGCAAGATTTATTGCTAACTCTAGTTCTTGCACTACTACTAAATTATCCGTGCTCTTAACTTCTTGTCTTACAGCTATTAAAGAACATGTAATTAGGTATTTCGATAAGGTTTTTGAAACTTCTGGCAAAAATTTATTTTGGTCGATTAAAAATTCAAATGACGTTTTGAAAAAGCTTAAATCAAATAATTTTCAGGCGTTCTTTTTGTCTACTTATGAATTCTCAACTTTATATACCTACCTCGCTCCCTCATAATTTAATAAGTGACAAACTAACCAGTCTCATTGAAAAAACGTTTGCTAGAGAAAATAAAACCTTCATCGCTTGTAATGAACATAGGGCATTTTTACAGATGGTTCTTATGATCATTATACTTTATGGACTTGTCAAGACCTAATAGAGTCGCTAACTTTCTTACTGGATAATATTTATGTTAGATTCGGTACCTCTATTTATAAACAAGTAATAGGCATCCCAATGGGTACTAATTGTGCACCCCTTGTTGCTGATCTGTTTTTATACCTTTATGAAAGAGACTTTATGTTATCTCTTTCTACTGAAAATCAAGATGATATTATTACAGCTTTTAACAACACCTCGAGGTACCTTGATGATTTATTAAATATAGATAATAACCATTTTCCATTACTGGTTAATAAGATCTACCCTAAAGAACTACAACTTAATAAAGCGAACACTTCAGAACAGCAAGCAAACTTTCTCGATCTAAATCTGTCAATTGAAAATGGTTATGTCACTACTAAAATATATGATAATAGAGATGATTTTAATTTTAATATAGTAAATTTTCCGTTTTTAGACGGCGATGTTCCCCGTGCAACATCTTACGAGGTTTATATTTCACAGCTTGTTCGCTTTTCAAGAGCTTGCAACGATATTAATGATTTCAATGAACGTAATCTTTGCATTACAGAAAAACTTTTAAAACAAGGTTATCGGTATCACAAATTAAGGAAAACATTTTGCAAGTTTAATCGTCGATACCCAGATCTCATTCATAAATACAGGTGCAGTTTAAAATCACTATTGCAACAAGGTATTTCACAGCCCGTTTTTATGGAGATTTAATTTATAAACTTAAGAAGATAAAGGGCGATGTTAATTTCTCCCGGTTATTCGTAAAAACCATCTGTAAATTTAAAAAGAAAGGTTACCAACATGATATTTTACAGCGCTCTGCATGCGCCTGGTGATTAACCCTTCTACAGTTGATCATTGTGCTTACCTTTTTGGTTGCACGACGGTGGCAGGGGTTTAAGAGTTTATGAAGGTTTATGGGGAAATCTTTTCTTAAAAGAACCTAGAAGCTCGATTTGTTTCTTTTATCCCTGTCATCGTGTTCTTGCTGATTTTACTCCAGGAGCTCTGGTCTCGGTAAGATCATTGAGTACCCGCCCTTTGGCTTTGCAATGCTATTAAATTCTTATGTTTTATATGTTTGTGTGCTTTTGCATGCAACATTGTTGAGCCAATAAGTGGGTTGGAGTTGTTTCACCAAAACAACTTGTATTTGTTTTGTGATATGAGAACCTGTTGGGGCAAGTGTGAGGTTGGTGCAC
Organism: Corbicula japonica; assembly: GCA_038501625.1. Lineage (NCBI taxonomy): Eukaryota > Metazoa > Mollusca > Bivalvia > Venerida > Cyrenidae > Corbicula > Corbicula japonica. Next base: position 398,440 of record JAZAYU010000376.1, on the reverse strand, counting down.
CTTAGAACCTGGTTTAAACCCCCAGTGGCAATTTGATTTGCCACTGACCGTTCCAAGGCGGTAACCCCTCGGGTTCTCATTTTTGTTAATTGTTAGTGGTGTCTCTTTTGAAACTGATCATTTTATTAACCATGCTCTCTCCCTCTCTTCTTCTTGACTGTGTGGGAGGCTGTTTTTTTCTGAATTTGGCGATTCCTGATATGCATATTTCACCTTTTTCTTACAGACACTGTGTCTCACTTTAAAAGCGTATTAAGTCGTTTTAGCTACATTCGTGATATTGTTGCAATAAACACATAATCAAATATATACATATCCCTTCAGTGATGGTAAAAGTTTTATCACTACCACCAAAGCAGGATTTAATAATTTGATCAATGCTGTTTCTTTCACTTGGTTTTCGATACACATACCAGTAATTGTTCACTCCTAAAGCCACTATCCAATGAATCTGCATTTACGCTGTATCACGTATGCACTTCGAACAGAAATCTTAATCTATTTGCTTCCATAATTCTTCAATGAAGTCGTCGGTGGATCAAAAAGAATCGGATATATTTACTAGCTCGCCGAACGTTGACAGCCAAGATTGTTTACCTTTGCGAATTGAATTATGGGATTAGCAACCTTGACCCGAAAGCACACGCAACGGGGTTTACATAATAGTGATACATGGACAAAAATCCCGCGTTTCACAGTTAAACATAGCACCGGAGAAGAAAGTGAAAGTAAATTTTCCAAAAATGAAACGGTGTTGGCTGTTATTTTGCACCGGACATTGTGTCCGACAATAACAGAATTTTTCGTCGGTCAAAAATTCCGGTCGGCTTTTCGTACCATGTTTTGGTGAGGGCTGTAAAATAGTTACGGTCGGCGCTAAAAAGAGACGGTCGGTCGGGTAACCAGAAACAAACCTATTTTTTAGGCCTATCAGATATCTGGGACCTACTTTCTGTAATAATCTTTTATTGTTAATACTTAAAATAACACAAACTATTCGAATAATAAATATGTATTTACATTTTAAAGTTTTATGTAAAATATTCGGTAAACAATGGTGTGACAGTCTATTCCCGGGCAGACCCGGTTGGTTTCCCAGTTCCACGATACGATAAAGTGCGGATTGTGCAGCAGCGGTAAAACCCACACAAAAGCAAGCAACATATTGGTATAAGCATTGAGAAAAGTAAATCTTTCAATGTTTTTGGTTGTCCACTGTACACTGAGTAAGCAATTTGAAAGGTAAATCATTCAACAATTCTGGTAGTACATTTTTGTCCCTGAACTTATAATAAGTATTAAAATAAATAAAGATTAAATTGACTACGAAACTTAAAAAGGCAATCAGCATGTTCTTATTCTATTCAAGCAGCTGTAACTGCATTGATCATACTGTAATTCTATGTACTAATTCTTGAAAAACTACTGTGTTTGCATTGATTTAAAGCAGCTCTGAATCCATGACATATAACTATAACTGTATTGATCAAAGTGAAATTCTATGTATTTACTCATTTAATGCAACAGTTTTTACTGTATATTCTTGCCAAACAACTGTGATTGCATTGGCCATTGTGGAATTCTATGTATTTTTTTTTTGCAACTGTAAAGTCTTACAAAAGAACTGTGATTGCATTCATCATTGTGAAATTCTATGTATTTAATCATTTAATGCAACTGTGATTGCATTGACCATCGTTAAATAATTCCTGTTTGTATTTCTTGCAGCGCTACTATGTAATTTGAGTATAATACGACATATCGAGTATTAAACGACATTTTGCCAGGCACTAAGTATAACTTGTCTTTTCAGAATACAGGAATGTTTGTTTAATGTCCATCTCTTGATCCGAAACTTCCTGTGATGCAGGTTTCCAATCTTGACTGGGCTTTATCGAAAAGACCAGTTTCTGAAACATAAACAGCACGAAATGTTTTACCATAACAGATTATTCTAAATATTGAAAATATTGAAATATGTTGTTGGAATATACTGAAGAAAGAATTTTCAATATTTCTGACATAATGTACTGTACATATTTTAGTAATAAAATTTTAGTCAAAGTAGAAACAAAAAGTAAACAGAAATATTTATCTTGATTTTAATAAGAAAACAATGTTGTTTTTGTTTTCTAAATTTAGTTTATTTGAGGAACTAATCGAAACAAATCAGGTTTTATCGCTGTAGTTCTTTATTTCTTTATAAAGCTGTAAAATATACAATCTAACCTGTGTTAAAAATCACAGATAAACAAAGATCTGTAGATAAAGACGAAATGGATTAGGACCACTCTCTATTTGTCCCACTGACTGACTTAAAAACAAATTAATATATTATGCATATCAGGAATCGCCACACTCACAAAACACAGCCTCCTCACGCAGCGAAATAAAGAGAGGAAGAGAGTTATAAGTATGTCAATTCATATAGGACGCCGCAAACAACTAACGAAAAAGAGAACCTTTGGGGATACCGCCTTGGAACGGTTCACAGCAACAAGAACAAGTTCACCTTTGAACAAAGACCATCTGCCTTCATAGATAACTAGTGTTTTTTCCCTATGAGTTGTCTTGGTCTTTGATGACAGATTTGACATTTTAGTAAATAAATATTGCAATAGACTAACCTCCCAAAGCGTATTGCCTTTCGCATTCCGGACAGCTAAAACAGCACATACAGGCAACGGGATCAGCGATACGAAGGCTATTACCCATCCAATAGCAATGGCCCACGACGGATAGGTGACTTCTCCATAGGTTACAGGCGTTAACTGTGCCAGGTTAAAAGCCCAAATGACCTTTTATATGAATAGTAGGAAACTTTAATATTATAGTAATGTTTTTATGATTTGTTGTGAACTATATATTTATTATTGATATTATCAATGCCGTCAGTAAAATTTTAAAAAAAGTGTTTAAAACAAATTTACCTTTTTAAACAACTGGATGGATGTATAAGTAATTTATATTTTGAATGGTGACTGTATGAAGAAGGTGCTCATTGTTGCGTTTTGTGGTTTTTTATGTAGGACAACTATAGCGGGCAGTTTTTTAAGAGTGAAACGCAAATTACAAACCCAACAAATTAGTGCCGAGAACATATTTAACTGGCTGGATAAATTCTTAAATTAAACAATAAACTGTACTGCATAAAGTATTCATGCAAAATGTGTGTAAGTTCAGTGTTTGTCAATAAATTTAACATTAATAAATATATTTTTTTGCATTTTGTTGATGTAGAAGTACGTCAAATTGCTCATTTATACAATTACGCACACATGTAAAGGGAAATAGCCGCTGCATAGATTTAGCGAAACTTCAACGCAGTGATCTCCCTTTTGCGCTGCGCTAACGATTACATTATATTAAAGAAACTCAGGATATTTAGAGCATTACAATTAAGATATTAGTATTAAAACTATGTAAGTACAATGTAAATATAGTTTTTGTTTAGTATTAAAAGATGATGAGCAATCATGAAATGTTAAAAAAAGCAATACATTTTTGATATATTTGGCCTCTGTGACTTCATGTTTTGTTTCAAGAAACAAAACAAACTATCAACACGGAAAATTGGAATCGGCCCTTTGGTAAACCGAACAATGCATTCAGTGTTTTGATACATTTATTCTTAAGTGCACAGCAGCGGTAATTTCCAACCGAAATAAGCATTTAAACATTATGATTCCACACTTAAACAAACACTGATTTTGCCGAGGTTTTTTTTGTCCTTTAAAATTGTTTCCGTTGAACATTATGATTACGTTGGGTCCGCAGTTACGAGACGTTATGGTTATGTTTGCGATGGCAGCACTTTTTCTATCAAGGGAGGTAACTGCGTCTGAAATTGACAACTCTAAGACTTACCAAAACAACTGCTGGTGTAATGAAGCGCCAAAAAATACTCCAAAAGACAGGAAGCCGAGTACCAATCATCAGTTCTATATCCTGGTACAGGCGCCGTGTTCCTTTAAATAAACATTGGAGATAATAAAGCTTCGTGTTCTTTTAATTATGCACATACATATTACTTTCCAGGTCGCCTAGAGTTGCGCGCTACTCAATATTTAAACAAATATTTGTACCGTGCTCAACGGCCTACAAAGATAATCATTAATAAGTGCACTGATTAAATGTACGGAGAAACCTTTTACATCCGCCACACGGCACAAACATCGCATTTGATTGTGCCTATTCTTGATTAAGGGTGGAATACTTAATTGTCCCATTTGTTGCTAATATTCATGGTTTCACTATATCATGCTTAAAAGAGGAGCAAATTCCACTGAAAGTTTCGACTAATTAATACATCTTAGGATCTCTAACCAGTGAATTTTGTTTCTTAAGTAACGATACAACTTTGACGTAAAATGTGTTCACACGTACCTTGACTGTAAACAAATATTACATAACATTTACTTTGTTAACAGATTTTCTATAGTTTATATTTTACTTTTTAATATTTGAAAGCACATCATACTTTCAACCTGATTATAATCCGGGCACCTTTCACCTCAGTGTAGTTTTCTATTAAAATTACCTCCCTTGAGGGTAATATACTAATTTCAGACCATACAGAATGTCAATCATAGTGTGTGGCAGTATATAGTCATACTTGAACTATAATTTTTTTAGGGTGGGGTGGATACTGATGGTATGTACTCTGCATTTTATTCAAAAAAAACCAAATTATGAAGATACGCGAAGGTCGGCAAAACAAGTACGTAGGTGAACTTGACGCTGTATAATTATACATCAAGTTCAAATCATACTATAACTGTAAACCTCGCAATTCCGAATGTATGCTTGAATTAGTAAAAAGACGTGTGTTAACACCAAAATATGAAGAATAAATCCACGATTACATTTTCTTCGGCCACCATCCAGCCATTTTGAATAGCGTACTTCCGCTAGTGACGTCACCGTATATCAAATTAAATCTTTCCTCAGAAGCCTTTTTTCACTTTAGGAATTTCTTACCTAAGGGGAGAGTTAAGGAATTTTTTGAGACGCGATTTTAAGGAAAATCTTCCCTTAGGGAAAAAGTATAAGTTAAGAAGTTTCCTTACTTAAAATCTAAGGAGCTTTATGAATACCTTTTTAGTCCTATTATTCTCGTACCTACCGTAGAACCAAGCCAGGCCTATGGTTTCCATAAAGGCTAGAAACATGACGGCTATACTTGCGCAATACCAGTCCAAAATTTGCAAGAAGTAAACACCTCCCTAACAATATAAAAATAAAATTCAGTTCCACCTTCAAAATATATTGCTTAAATGTGTTCCGATTAGAATCCGATCTGTATGTTACCCCAGTTTCCGTAATTACACTGTTTTACATCATGCTTTGCTTGTTTCTTTTTGTGTTCTTTATATTCCACCATCATGAAAAGTTGTTTGTCTCTGAACATTGTTTATATGTTAAATGCCAATAAACCTTTTACTTAACTTGGTTGGCCATTTAACAATTTAGATATTCTTACAACAAACCGTTTAAATATGCAATAATAACCAATCGAATGCATCCGGGGTAAATGTTTCTTTGGACTGTTTGCGTTGATTCTTGAAATGGCGTAATAAAGTATAATAATAAAATGTTAGTTTGAAAACAGTATATGAATTTTGTTACAATTTAATCTATTGCAGTTTGATAATTAACTCACCTGTGAAGTGCATAAAATGATTAACACACCCGCGAAACTCAACTCCTTTGCAATACTTTTTTCACATGTGTAATGCAATCAATAATTTGCTCACCTGCGTAATCAAAACTTATTCACTTGTGTAATGTATTCAATAATTTGCTCACCTACGTAGTTAAAACTTACTCACTTGTGTAATGCAATCAAAAAATTACTCACCTGCGTATTCAAAACTTGCTCACAAGTATAATGAATTCAATAATTTGCTCACGTGTGCAAATATAGGTTAGTACTTTACTCCCATGAGCATGCAATGCTGGACACAATGTACTTACCTGTGTAATGCAGGAAATTCCTAACAAGAACAACAACAGACATACAGATATTGTCACTAATAGCTTGCGACGGATCAATCTTGGGAAGCTGTCAACTATAGCACTTGTAATTGTTTGCACGTGGACAATCTAAAACGGTAGAAAAGAGCTTGCTTTTTAAAAGTCGTATTGTTTGCATGTTAACAATCTAAAACGGTACAAAATAACGCATTGTATAACAGACGTATTGTATACAAGTAGAAATTCTACATATTTTCAATTTTAGCCGACAAACCTTACTTACGAGGTTGTGGCGCTTTTAAGTCAAGGCTTCTACCGTATACATCGAGAAATTTTTAAAGATTCTAAATCTTCGTTTGTCTGTATAATACACCGGTGATAGCGAACAAAAACATGACACATGACACGTTAACCAGGATAATATGATTTAAACATGACAACTTTGTGTTTAATCACTTGCATTCTTCTGTCACCGAATGGAATATGGAAATGAAGTCACAGTCAGAAAGAAACTTTTGCTAGACCAACATGTTTTAGAAAGTATTACAAATGAAATATGTATTTTAAAACGTGTGCATTTTTTCAGAGATGAATTATTTTTCGCTCAGCGATAAAAAGCACTTTCAAGCAAAGTAAACAGATATGAGGCGCGTCACGGGAAAATGTACCTTCGGACAATTGACGTTAATTCTTGAAATGACGTCATAAAGTTTAGCAGACGGCATTAATTATTATGCATTTCGCGTTAAAATTATCATTTAATTATCAAAACATGTAAGAAAATAACTTCTTAGTGATCAGAAACTAAATGATAGTTGTAGTTTCTTTCCAAATATAGTAAGAACTAAAATGTAACAAAATATGAACGATTGTACCTTTTCCCGTGACTCGCCCCATATAAAATGTGACACGCCAAGAGAAATAGTGTCTTTGGTAATATTTATTTGTCATGTTAGTTTAAAGTGGTTTTTCTGTATATGGAAAACAATTAGTTACATGTATCTTTTATTTTCTTGTGACGTAAATGTGTTTTCTTTACCATTTTGAAAATATATTCATGATATTGGTATTATTTCATCCACAAAATGCGTAAATTAATGTCGTCTTCTAAACATTATGACGTCATTTCAAAGATGGACGTCAACTGATAGAAGACACCTTAAAGATATTACTTTGATCTTTGTAACATTTTCGTTGTTACTGTATTCGAAAAGGATTTTAATATTTATTACTCTCTCCTTTTTTGATTTTATTGATGCATTTGAACTAAAAACGTTTTTTTCCTCGAAATGCGTTATACATGTAGGCAATGTCGTCTGTTAAACTTGATGACGATATTTCAAGAAATGTTGTCAGCTGTTCGAAGACAATATTTTCCCGTTATGAGCCCCGTTTACGTAGAGGAAAAATAAATTTGACTATTGCAATTTGGTATGAATTCGATTTGTTTTGTCAACATGAGAATTACTAAATGTTCCCATATGAAAAATAAATGATATTGAATTATGACATTTAAAAGTCATTGAATGCTGTAAATTATTGTTACACACATGAGTAAACACTTTTTCCATAAAAAAGCTGAAATCTCTGTAATTTCTGTTATTTTCTGTTTCGGAATTTCTTTTGGGAATAATAATGAAAGAGATGGCCATTTTATGGGACAAAACTACCAAGCTGTTAATCAAATATTTATGAGAATGAGTCCCTACTGTCCATTAAGTCGATAAGCAACGTGTGAGAATGAAATGCTCCGACGCATTGTTTCACTACTCATTAGACATTCATATGTTTATCTGTGCAGTGTTTTAAACAGTTAGCTTTGTTTTGTTCAGAATTAAGACCAACATAATTAAATACTACGTTATTATCAGCTTTGTTTTTACCTCCTTGTAAAATAATACAGTTTGCTTTTAGCTTAAAGTTTGTCTTGCTTTGTCTTTCTTAGTGGTTTCGAGTTTGAACCACCATATGAAATACTACGTTACGCTATCAGCGTTGTTTTATTTAGAGTTAGAACCACCATATGAAATACTATTATTGGACAAAGGTAATTTTGCAATGTTTACATTGACGTGTTCACATTGGCGTTACATGTAAACAATGGACTAATATTTTAATCGTTGTTTAATACAACGCTTAAAGCTCCCAATACCTGTTACATTAGCCGAGTGGTCTAAGACGCAGTCAATAAAAATAAATTGAAATGCAATGATAGCAATGCTGTTATAGGTTGTAGGTTCGAAACCTGTTGGATTTTTAAAAAAATGTTATAATACTTTTTACACAATTATTATTTCCGCGATAAAATAAATTGAATCAAAATACATAAAATACTTTGAAATAACTGCAATGAAACTTAAAAAATAATTATCTTAAATTATCTCTAAAAGCCGTGTGTCAGTGTGAATCGAACCCGTGTCGAAAAAAAGTTACGCAAATGCCAGGTGGACTCGCTGACCACTGCGCTATCGAGACGATGTGATATCAATTGGAAAATAGTAGTTTTTAACGTGTAAATTTGCCTTAACCCGTGCTTACATTCTATTAATAATTGTAAACATCGCCAATTTAGCTTGGTCGACCTATACATATGGAATACTATACCAGTCTGTAGGTTTGAATTTGTCGAGTTGGGTATGTAAACAATATCACGCGAGACAGAAGGTCGAGCGTGATGTGGTTTACGAGAAATAATAGAAACCTACAGATTGCATAATGGTATAATGTTCCTTTTGTTATATACCCTTATTACACTCCCAATTAAATGAACACTAAATCAATAATGAATAGTGAAATTTGATGTAAGCAATTACGTTACAATTAAGCATAAATCTCTACGTCATCGAATAAATGTTTACGTTTTCAAGCACCACGATCGAATCTGTCAGATAATTTTAAGTTTCAAAAATTTGAAGGACTAAAAACAATAACAGCAAAATTTGGAGAAAACCAGAAAATGTTGAAAATGTTTACTGTGCTAGTTAATATTAAACTACTAGGTTTTGAAAGTGTTTCATTCTTAGAACACAGCAGCAAGCTTTGTTTACATCAAATCAGGGTCAGGCTTTAAAGAGAAAATAGAAAGAATTGTTGCAAATGGATATTTAAATTGGGATGGTTGAACGGTATGTACACTTCTTCGCTCCTAATCTTTTGCTTGTTGACTATTAATTTAACTTTATTTCATATTTTTGACAAGTTTATATTATTTTTACTTGTACAGGCCGTGAAAAATCAATCAATTATGATTATGTTTAAAGAAAGAGTGTCATTGGAGTCAAAATGTGAAAATATCGCGGTTTAAATGGGCCGTTTTGAAACGTAGAAACTACATACAGAATCGGAAAATGACAATGTCCAATACGGAATTATTATTCTGACGAGTGGTATCTGTCTTGCAGATTAACGCTGTACTATGCTAAAATCGTTAACGGGTATATAATAATTATGTTTATCCATACAAACTTTTCTGGGTTTGTCTCGGCTAGTTCAGGCGGTATACATGTATCATTCAAACTGCCATCAACGGATTGTATGTTGCGCTTTGATTTATACTGTTATTTCTTATTTCCATTTATATTTTTTGGTGTCTTTTTTGAAAATAATGATTTTGTGAGCCCATGCTCACTTGTATTCTCTACATGTTTGGCTGTGCAAAGACGCAGTGTCTTCAGGATGAGGTAGATCCCGTTAAGCATTTTGCACTGTGCTTATTGTTTCAAAACATCAGAGCACCCACCACCTACCCACCACTTCTCTCTTGTGTCTTCCCTAACTTACACGATTGTCGCATCATCCTTATCAAAATCAATGTCGGTTTGATCAATTCAATTAAGCTATACAGTGTGTCGTTATTATTGCTCAACTGGGAGACGAATCTCTAGAGAAAGTCATATAGATCTGTATAGATAACCCAATAAAGTTCCACATTGTGCCATCAATATTTTATTTTGTTGACATGCCACTTTTTTTCAATTTCAAGCTTGATTAAAGATTCCATTTATACTAGAGATTATCAGCGCATTAACAATAGTTACAATTTATTGATACAATCTAAAAAACGCGATCAGTTATGACCTATCCCTGTGGTTTCCAATACGTGATGTTGATCTAATTTGTCTCTTGAATGTGGAATAAACCTTAATCTTAACGGATTACAATGTATTTTTAATTTGTAGATACATGTTCACTAGCACCTGGCTCAAAGACCACAAAGCGCTAGGCGGCGTGGGCAGTAATATCCCATTTCAGTGCCCAAGGTTTCCAATCTCAGTTTTATAACCTTCAACCCAGATCATGAACAAGCTCCATCAAACCGAGCCTGTAATATTTTGTGCCGTGTTCGGTGCTTTCAAAGTTCCCTTATATATATATATATATGAATGAAGGATGTGGCCGAAAGTTCTAATTGTTGATCAATTATATACACTTACACGCAGTTCTAATATGCCATCGATTATAAAAATTAACCTTCAGTTCTAATTGGTCATCAATAACTTAGACCCACTCATATTCTTATTGTTCACCGATTGTTACACTTACCGAGTTTAAATTGACGACATTCCATGAAATGACGTCATAAAGTTGAGATGACAGCACTGCTTATTATGCAATTCACGATGAAATTAACATCTTTCAAAATCTGCATAAAATAGACGTTAAGCAAAAGTAATGTTAACTTACGCGGAAGTGTTTCGGAGTCAACTATTTAAATAAACGTTAATCGAAATACGGGTTCGCATCCCAGTGATGGCACTGTCATTTAAACGTCCTGCGATATTGATGAAAACTGAAAATCTAACAAAAAGGTCAAATATGCATATCAGGAAACGCCACATTCAGAAAAAACTGCCTCCCCATACAGTCAATAAGAAGAGAGAGGGAGAGAGCATGGTTTATAAAATGATCAGTTTCCAAAACTACACCACAAACAATTTAAAAAATTAGAACTCGAGGGGTTACGGCCATGGAACGGTCAGTGGAAAATCAAATTGCCACTGGGGGTTTAAACTAGGTTCTAGGGTGCAACAACCTCACACTTGCCCAAACAGGTTATAAATATAACTAAATATTACCTGACTATCTAATCCAACCATGAACAGCATCAAGAAGAATAAGACAGACCATAGCTGTGGCAGCGGTAACTGGGCAAGAGCTTCGGGATATACCATGAAGGCAATACCGGGTCCTGTCGATTCGAATGATAGATGTACGTGTATACTTTAAGATTATTTTTAACTCTTCTAGGTGTTAGTTCGATATATATCATAAAGCAAAACCGGATTCTGCATATTCGAGTGATAGATGAATCCCTCCTGGGCGTTAATTTGGGACACACAAAAAGGCAATGCTGAATTAATTCAAATGATAAATTGAGTTCCAAACACTATTATATATAATATATATAATTAAAAAAATCGGAGGAGCATATAGTCGATGGGTTATCGGTCCGTCAGTCTGTACGTCCTGCATTCGTGTCCGGCCCATAACTCTTTTTATTTGAAGTTAGATTTCAAAATTCACAGAAATGATCACCATAATGAGACGACGTGTCGCGCGCAACATTTGGGTCGCTACATGTACCTTGAAGGCCATAATCACAGCATGACTTTGTAGCAAATTCGTGTCCGGCCCATAACTTTTTTATTTGAAGTCGGATTTTTTAAATAATTTCACAGAAATGATCATCATAATGAAACGACGTGTCGCGCGCAACGTTTGGGTTGCTACCTAAGGTCAAGGTCACAGCATGACCTTGAAACAACATCGTTTCCGGCCCATAACTTATTGTTATTTGAAGTCGGATTATAAAATTGTCTGATTTTTTAGCATTAAATTTCAAATTTTAACTCAATAATTATACAACTTACTGTTATTGTGACAATTTCTCCATTCGGGGAGAATCACTCGTCTTCGACGGTCTCTTGTTTTAATTTTTATGATTATTAATGATAATAATAATAGTGCAAATACGTCAGTTTTAAGTATTCAAACAATTTAGTACTGAACAAGTTACATGTATAGCTTACCTTGACTGACAACCTCCTCAATTGCTAGTCCTGCGGATTTAGCCATAAAACCCAAGTTTACAAATATAACACATCCGGCATACCAACTCGTCACACAGTCCAAGATAGGCAGAATAATGGCGTCTCTGTAGATAAAGACGGAAATATTGCAAGAGTGATATTTACATTTTTGTCTTTCACTAGTAAAACTAGTAAAAACAATGATATTACCTCGACCTGGGAGCGAACCCGCACCATGACGGCGACAGCGCCTAGCCCTGCAATTCCGACGACGAAACCAATTGAGCCAACCGGGACAACCCCAGAAAAGGTTGATCATTTTTGTATTATTATTTTATGCTTTTACAGTATAATATGCGTGATTTTACAGAAAAATATACCAAAGCTAAGGAAAATACGTGAAATTTAACCCAATCAAATTTTTACTAATTGATAGTATGGAATAAGAATTATGGATTATTAGAATTTCAGGTAAATTCATGAATAATTGCCAATATCAAATGTGTAAATCTTGTTGCTGATAAACCATATTTAGCATGTCTATTACCGTCTGGCACGTGCCTTTCAAGTTATCGATAACATGCTATAACTCCTGTGATTTAAAATAACAGTCTAATACCGTTGTATGTTGTTGTGGAAGTTATTGTAACTGGCTAATGTCGTGATCCCTCCCCAGCCTAGTCCAGCAGAGTAAAACACCTGCACAGCTGCATCGCCCCACACTGACAAACACACAGAAAATTCAATTAGAATTTTGAAAAATGTTTGTTCGGTTAAATCTTGACATTTTTGTTGTTTCTATATTTAGAAATAGTATACAAATATTGATTGTTTTTTATAACCAAAAGTTTTTGTAATAGATCTACACAATTTGACAACAGTGTTATCTTTACTGGCGAAATGCATAATAAGTTACTGACGTCTGCCCAAATTGATGACATCATTTTAATATCCGTTGTCAATTGTCGGAAGGTACCTTTTTTCGCATGACGTGTCTCATACATTTTGTAAAACCTCGTGCGTTTTGACAGTTAACTTAAACAATAGAAATGACTCAAAAGAGCCGTCACGGTAACGTTATAGTCTATATAGCAATTATGTTCTTATTGTATACTGTAGAACTGGTTTTATACCCTTTAGTTTTTTTCGCTAATATTCGCGTAGCACATACCTCGCGAATTCAGAAACCGAGCGAATACATGAAGAGTTTTCATATATCCGAAAATGAGTATATCCGAAAATAGGCACCTTAAAATAGAACTGGTATATATCTTCAAACGCTACTTATACAACATGTATCGCCGCCATTGATTTATTTGATTCAATTATAAAAATATATTTGGCAAATCATATAAACTAGTATTTCCTTGAATACGTTTTGTATTCTGCAAAGGAATCATTGTTTTAGTTTCGAGTCTGACGACGTCGCAATTTTATCCGTAAGCGAATAAAGAAAATAGCAGAATTTTACAAATATTGCGAAATTATAGTTAAGTATTCTCAAAGTAATTCTTATGAAAGAAACATGCAGATATCAGATATGTAAAACGGTTTAACTAGATATCAGATATGTTGAACTATTACATATTACTTGTCTGTCACATGGCTGTCTATTTATCGTTAACGTTCTATACTTGTCTAGTAAGGTTTATATGTTATAATTTGGACTTTTTCTCTTTTTTCGGTGTCTATTTAGACCCAGTTTCACCGTTTAACTTTTTACAATGTTAAACTGTAAATTTGATTTTAATATGTTTAGGCAGTAAATTTTCTGCAAGCAACATCACTTTGCATAAAATATAACATTCCCTGTTAATGTATAAAAAAATCCTAAAAACCAATTTTAGTAAAAACGTGATACTAATTTAAAACAGATTAACATAAGATCACTGAAGATCGGTAAAGTAGGTTAAAGTTTATTTTTAGCCAAACACCTAAGTAACGGTTGAACGATATTTTAAAATAAATTATTTTGATGATACATTATAAATTAAAGTCATTTTCTTTTTATTGCTAACGTGATTGCGTAAAATGTTTGTATTAATGTAAATTATAACATCCGAAAAGATATAAAATTGTATCATTTTCAATTAAAACTGAGAAAGGGCTCAATTATACTCGATAAGGGGATCTCTTGAAATGACAGGTATCTTAATAAATAAAAATAGTTATAATGTAAACAAGGGTTAAGGCAAATTATCAGTAATATTTTGCCCATGTATAATACATCGCCTCAATAGCACAGTGGTTTATGCGTCGGGCTGGCAAAGGTCTAACTTTTTTCGACACGGGTTGCATGTGTAAACAATAACACACTAGATCAAAGGTCGAACGTGATGTGATTTACATACGCAACAAGAAAGGATACCGATACGAACCTAAAGACTGCACACTGTCATTATATTCTGTTTACCCTTCACGCTCAAAACAAGTTAAATATACTAAACAACAGATATTAGGTCAACAACGTGGCGAAAGAATATTGTTATGGCTGTAGAACAGCGACGGAAATTTCCTATTTTGGAGCTCGGTATGTGCCGAAGGTTACCGGAAAATTACGATCAAAATGCACATTGTATTATGTCGTAGTTTTACCGTTACATAGATTACCAGTATTACAACTGTAAAAAATACGGAATAAAAATACTCACTGTGGGATCCGGATTTATTGATCTGACTCGTTGAATCAATTTTGGGGTTACACGCTGGCTTATGCTTAAATCATTCATGGGTATATAATAAAGAAAACTATATCATTTTAAATTTCGTTGTTTTTTTTTTACCTGAGAACGATAATAATTTGTGCCATTTTGGTACGGAATAAAACACAAAGCCTTCCCAGGCTCCGTCTAAGGTGCAACCCCTTATTAACAAAATCGTGAGCAAAGCATATGGCAGTGTTGCGGCTACATACATCACCTAGGATAGAAAAGAAAAACACACATCAATATACAAAGATGATTAACGTGTTGTCAATCTCATTTTCGACTTGATTATAAATATAATTAAAGTAATTGTATCAGACCTCATTTTCGGCGTGATAACAATTTAGAGTAATAGTATCCACCCCCATTTACCACAGTATTTGGGTGGCTGTATTTTCTGCATGTGGCTTTGCGTGATGTGCACATTTTACCTATTTTAAATACTTGATACTACTTTAACTGGTACACCGTAAACTTTATGCTACGTGAACATGCATTTATTCACATATTCCCATAAGGCTTACAAATTATAAATTTTTAATGTTTGGAATAAAGTTGTGATTTGTCATGCATTTTCACATGATGTTTATGGATAATTGTCCATTTGTAAGGAAATGTTGAAATACATACTTCAAAGTTAGCTGTAAATATTAAAACCTATACTAACTTTAAAATGTTCTTGGGTCATCAAACTTTATGTTAGTTATTCATGGTTAAAATTATTTCTGTTTTTAACTTTTGAAATGTTACGATTATCAAACGGAATATTTTGTTAGTTTGTAATTAGTTCAGCCACATTTATCAGAATACAAAAGAGTTATTAGCTTCCTTTCAAAATCGACAAAAATAGATAAGAACCGATCTTGGTAGAACTGATATTTACAGTGAATATTTTGCGGAATTTTTCGATTCAAATTTGAATGTCCAAACGTTTACCTTGCCTGAAGATTTAATTCCCTTTATCAAACACAAGAAAACAATTGTCCATGCACCAAGAAGACAAAGGAGTAGCTGCCACCGAATGTAGCCTGGATGTTCCACACCATCGGTGAGTTCAAGGACGTTTAGTCTAAAAATACACACCATCTATAAGTTCAAGGACATTTAGTCTAAAAATAAACACCAGCTATGAGTTCAAGGACATTCGGTCTAATAATAAACGCCATCAATGAATTTAAGGATATTGAGTGTAAAAAAGCACAATCCGATAGTTGAGAGACATTCAGTGTAAATTTAAACACTGTCTATGAATTATAGGATTTTAAATCTAAAAACGAATTTCGGGACCATCTGCGAGTTCAAGGACGTTCAATGTTAACAACATAATGTTTTTTTTTACCGCGAAATGCATAACAAAAACATTCATCTTTTAAACTTTATGATGCCATTTCAAGAATTGACGTCAAGTGTTTACAGAAACCTTTTCTTATAAAGCGCCCAAAATAAAAGAAACCATGTAGTAATTTATATTGAAAATTTTGAGTAAAATTTCAATAGTTACAGTATTGAAATAAAAGCGAATTTCCTGCAAGGTCCATTGTTAGACAAGAATATTAACTTTACAGTATGACGTTTATGTAAAATATCATTTTATGTTATACTAAAGATAACCCGCATGCAATATAAATACGGCGGAATCGCCTATCCAGCCATGCAAGGGACAGATGCAGTACACACTGTCCTTATCCCCCTAAAAAGGATAGTTCAAGTATTCCTATATAATTCAACCCACAATGATTCTGCAAGGCTGGAAGTTAGTATATTACCGTTTCACATATTTCATTAGATTGGAGACCAGAACATCAACATATGCTAAGCTTAATGCTTCTTATGCTCATTTGGAATACCAGCTTTTACAGCTAAGACACCAGGTGCACCTCCGGACAATTTTCAGGCCCGAGCGGGCACCTCGGTAGAACCACCGACGTTCCGCAAGCTAGCTGGCAAGCTTCCTCACATGAAAGATCTTGACCCTAATAGGTCTCGAACTCACAGCGGTGAAGGGCAAGTGATTCTTAGTCGGAAACCTTAAGCACTCGGCCACGGACGCCATGGACGATCATAGAGAGTTGGTAGAAACTGAAGAGAAAGGAACTCAACATACTCCCAGAACTCTTCCGTCGGAGTCTTCAAAGACATCTTTGTTTCTGAAGTATTAACAGAGTATGCGACATCGGAAGTCGAAGGAGGAAAAGTTGTTGTTGTCAAGTTGGAAAAGGTTGTTGTAGACACGTTGGAAACGACAGATGACCCATTTAAATGTAAGGACTGTGAAGTTAATCTCATGTAGCAATATGCTGTGTTCCATGTGTTATCACAGCTGCTCCAGGGAAGCTTTGCGCTGAATGACATTGCAAAATAGTACAGCGTCCATGCCATCAACACCGTGTAATAGACCGCAACGATACCCGTCAGTATAACCATGCCAAACCCGATACCTGGAAGTACATTATAAAATATGATTTATATCGATATAGTATGGTATTTTATCATAACACTTTCGATTTTAAATGTCTATTGTCACCTATCATGAGGAAAGTATACTTCAAGAAATTAGAAACGAAACATCTTTAAAAACGAAATTTATTTCGTGTTTAAAAGAAGTTACGTTTCTCATTTTTAAGTATATAAATATGCACTAATCAGTACATTTTATGACATTTCTGTAAGGGAATTTTACTCGGTTAGGTACTAAAACTTAAAGGACAGTGTTTTTTAACTGCAATCTTTATTACATTTACCCAAGAGGACATCTTTATCTGATACACAAGCATGAATTAAGTAGGACAATTTACACACGTACGTTTATGTTAATATATCAATATATAACTGCAATATTTGTCAATAATTAAGACCAGTATGTAAATCATATGAATCTTGGCCTAAAGTAAGTAAGTAAGTAAGTCTTTATTTAACGAGGCTACACATTTGGTTTGCCAATCTTCCATGTGGGCCTTGAAGTACTGTAGTATCATTAAATATCTCGAGGGGACGCATTTTGCGCATATCCCGTAATTAACGAGTTCGCTAGAGCATAAA
This sequence comes from Corbicula japonica, assembly GCA_038501625.1. NCBI lineage: Eukaryota > Metazoa > Mollusca > Bivalvia > Venerida > Cyrenidae > Corbicula > Corbicula japonica. Next base: position 380,691 of record JAZAYU010000376.1, on the reverse strand, counting down.
TTCGCGCAACTGAATTTTCCTATAATGACACACTGTTATATAATAAATTGTTTAATTTCGCTGGGGTTGAATTTCGCGCTCTTGCCTTAACGCGAAATACGCTAAATTTAAACCCGCGAGAAAAAAATATTTAACAGTATTTCATTTCAGTTCATTTCATTTTAATAAGCAGCCAGTTATCAAAACGAGACAGAACAATATAAGATACCTCTTAATAGTGGCACGCAGATCCATGCCTTTCCTGGACCAAGATTGGAATATTGCGCATAAGACATCTCCAGGAAAAACAGTGGTATTGCACATACCGCCATAAATATAAAATATGGTACCAGAAAAGCTCCTGAAAGACAAAGAGCTGTTGAGTAGAAACTAAGGGGATGTAAACTGCGCAAACATAGTGTTTCAATGGTTTATATCGAACTGTATATTATCATATAAATATAAAATATGCTACCAGAATAGCACCAGAAATAAAAAGTGATTGGATTTTTTTATCTTATTATATACATTCAGGGTGTCATCATAATTATTTCGCATTGCTTGTTCAAAGGAGTTGTTAGTTTTTCTTGAAGACCGTCCTTTAACAGTTCTTTGGTATAATAGTGATAATATTTTTTTCTTGTAAAATGGTCACAGGTAAAAAAAATCATATCATCATATGGGGCGCGTCACGGGAAAAAGTACCTTCGGACAATTGACGTCGATTCTTGCAATGACGTCATAAAGTTGAGCAGAATACATTACTTCGTATGTAATTCGTGGCAAAAATACCATTATGTTGTCAAAATGTGTAACGAAATCTCTAGTGAGTGATTTGAAAATAAAGGATAATAGTAAATTATACCCCAAAATTGTAACAATTAAAATTTCAAAAAATAGGGCCGAAGACACCTTTTCCCGTGACGCGCCCCATATCAGAAAAAGCACATTAGACCATGTTCTAAGGTGAACTCATCTCGCACTTGCCCCGACAGGTTCTCAAAGGAACAAACAAGTGCAAGTTGTCTTAGTGAATTAGTACCAACCTATCCAACAACTCGACAGTGTTACATGTAAAAGCAAACAAATATTTACAATATAAGAAGCTAATTGCATAGAATTTGCGAAAACAAATCCATAATTTGTAACAATATAACCCTGGTGTAAATGTTTTGAAACCCATCTGTAAATTTAAAGGAAAGGTTACCAACATGGTATTCTACAGCGCTCTGACCCATCTACAGTTGAGATCATTATGTTTACCCCTTTGGTTGCACGATGATGGCAGGGGTCTAAAAGTTTATGATGGTTTTGGGGGGAAATATTTTACTAAAAACCTAGAAGCTCGATTTGTTTCTTTGGGAATCTGTTGGGGAAAGTGTGAGATTGGTGCAAACTAGAACCTGATATAGACCCCCAGTGGCATTGTTTTGCCACTGACCGTTCCAAAGGGGTAACCCCTCGGGTTCTCTTTCATTAACTGTTTGTGGTGTCTTTTTTATTCTGATCATTGTAAAACCATGCTCTATTCTCCTCTCAATTTTTTGGCTGTGTCTGCTGGATGTGGCCATTCCTGATAATTATGCATATTTCATTTTTTCTGTAAAATAAAATTATTTAATAATTATGATCTAGAAAGCGAAGGAGCTGTGAAATAGAAAACCCGATGCGCGTAACATCATCTCCATCTGACAAGGACATATATAAGTATTAAAATAAAAATCACTATCATGCATGATGTATTTTATTAGTTACGAAACTATTAAAAATAATATGATCAAGATCATGTGAGATCATTTTCAACACTCTACCATTCATGATATGATCCTAGTTTTTGACTTTTTATCTAAAATGTATATCATCAAACAACCTATATATTGATCTTTTTTAAAGTACATGGGATTAAGTGCAATTTTTTGCAAATGGAAAATAGTTAACCAACATAGCTTTTTGCTTATTGAAGCATAGTCTTTTATGTATCTCACAAAAAATGTTGATGAAAGCAGTCACGTGATACTACGATTTTATTTCGTTCCCACAAGACAAGGTCTTGCCTTATCGAGGTTAGCTAAGTCAACCAAAATACCCCAACCTCTCTCAAAACGTACTTCCTCCAAACTTGGGACACGAGACGTGACGTCCGACTAAAATCCTCATCCATCAGCAATTCATGCCAGATAATATTTTTTATCATCATCATCATCATCATTATCATCATCACCATCATCATGATCATCATCGTCATGCGTTAAGTTCGTAATCTCTTGCTATCTTTTGAAGTGAATAGTTCGTATTAAGTATTTGCATTTAAATAAGTATAATTTAATGATCTACAAACGTAGGGCGCAAGTGGTGTAGTTGCTTTAGTATTTAGCCGGTTACTAGGGATGCGAGACTGGTTGATATCGACCTAATAACGATTACAGGGGGAAAACGCGTTTTGTGAAAAATGAGGTTCAACAATGCTATAATTATAAAAGGCCGCAAAGTTATGTAATCCACTTGATAAGGCATGCTATCATCTAAATATTGGCGTTTGCTACGCGTACCGTGTAAATACATGTGTGAAAATTATCGATTTTTTAACAACGTGGCAATGCATTAAATGTTTACGTAACGGCTAATCTTGTCACAGATATTTATCTGCATGGATGTATGAAACTTGCTTGATTTCTGTATATATAAGTTCCTAAATAACGGACACGTTTTCATTGTCCATATCCATTCATGTATTTTGTAGGCGGAGGGGCAAGGACGTAAGCCTTTAAAATCTGCAAATTCGAATCACAGCCGTAGGAAGTCTCCCTGTATATAAGGTCAATACTGTTATCAGTAATCATTCGGTTAAGCCGCGGTCACAACCCGCCGTACGTGCAAGTGCGTGCTGTCTACGTGCAAAAACGTGGAACAAATTCAGGGATCCGTACGTGGTGAGTACCTCCTCCGTACGGATTTGGGAGCACGCAGAGACGCAGTAGCATTTTTAGTGCATGCAAAACTTTCTCTGCGTTCGAGCTGCGTGCGGGCTACGGATTCACCACCCGTACGGGTGACGTGCGTGCCCTGTACGTCCACGAGCGCATAACGCACTGCCTCTGCGAGTCTTTGCGTGGTCCGTGCGTGGTCCGTGCTTCTTCAGTTCAACCGTCCAAAAAGCGCACAGAACTCAGGCGGATCGTACAGAGCAAGTACGTGCTCCGCACTTACAACGCACGGTGTGCGCACGGACCTCTGCGGTATATAAAATATTTCGAGTATCGATAGGTCGTCCTTATATATATCACCCAACAGCGACCGAAATAAACTCACGTTCACCGCACTTGCACGCACTTACAACGTGCGAGCGAGTAAGAACACCGTACGTGAGCAGTACGGCCTCCGTACGTTGACATGGAAATCGCACGGAGATCTTGCGTTGTAAGCACGTACAACTCACTTACCACCTACGGAACGTACGATGCACGCATCCTTTTACCCCTAGACGTGGCGTGCGGGCAACGTACTCACACCTTGCGTGTGACGTGCGTCCTCTCTGTTCTTGCCACGTCCGACCAAAAAACGCCGAGAACGTAACCTCCGCAGAACACGTACGGTCAAAAAAGACGCACGGCGGGTTGTGACCGGGGCTTTAACGATGTCATGTGATGACGATTGCGTAAAACAATGTTATCCGCGCAAATTTAGGGGGTTTTCCTGGCTCAGATGGTAGCATAATCGTATTTGCATGGCTAGGCGCTGTCGGGGTTCGGTTCCAATATAATGAATTAAGCAGCTATTAATGTTAGAACTAGAGAATATCGGATCGTACATGTCGGTTACTAAATACATGTAACAAATGCTTTCTTTGGGTTGGCGTAGAGGCGGAAGTTAGCCCTCGAAATCATCAAATTCGAAACTGTTACAGCGTTTTATGCAAATTCATAAATGCGACTCGCACATGTACAGTAGGAAATGAGTCTTTTAAAAATAGTTTATTAGCATTATACATTAATATAACAATCAAAGAGGCACCTACCTCCTCCATTTTTGTAGCACAGGTACGGGAACCGCCATATGTTCCCAAGGCCTACCAGACATCCAATGCAGGAGAATATAAACTCGTACCAATTCTTCCAGTTGCCACGACCTGCCATTTAGTGTTTTTATAGTTTATCACCAACGCAACAATAATCGCACAAAGTTAACAAGAATTACATTTTTAAAACCCATTCATCACACCTTTAGCGTATCAGTTACGATTAATTAGCCGTGTAGTGCTCCCAACGATCACTTTTGCTATGAAAATTTAATACGAGCCATTTACAAAGTTAACGCTACTTCCACTTTTTGCATTAATGATCAACTGGTGTACAGCATTGTGAATAGATTGCTGTTAATAAACGGTTAAATTAAAGATGCGACTCAAGTGATCATAAATAACATTAGATGAATCAAGATGTTGAGAGTTTGAAAAAGTGAGCTTAAATCCTGTCGTAAGGTTGCTGCACCTCTGAATCTGGTTTAAACCCCAGGTGGTAAATTATTTTGCCGCTGACCCTTCTAAGGCTATAGTCTCTCGAGAGATCATTTGCGTTTTTTGTTTGAGGTGTCAATTTCGAAATTGATATGTTTATTTCCCGTGCTCTCTTTTCCTCTCTACTGTTTGGTTACATGCGGATGCTGTTTTTTCTAGATGTGGCTAGCATTTTTCACTTTTTTCAATTGTTGGAAATTTTAATTGTGTAATTATATACTTTTGCGCTTCACTGAACGATTTACCCATGAATATAATTGATCAAATAAATATTATTTCAGCCAATTAGTCGGTTAGTGTTTCTGAGCAGTTTCAAATAAGTTAGTCGCGCTTTCTGTAACGATTTAATTTTGTAAATGCTCATTAAAAACCACGTACCTTTACGTAACTTACGAAATAAAATAAAATGCATATTATTAAGCATTTATGGCAATAACTAAACTTGAACAAATTTAGATCCATATCTGCTACATCAAAAATAGTTTTATTGGTAAATTCTATCTTCCACTTGGTGATTATCTTGTATCTCCTTAAAAATAACAGAATAAATAAAACAGGAACGTTGAAAGCTTATGAATTCGACAGATATAAAAAAAGTGCAGGCTTGGCTTGATTAAGCCTGTTCTTGAGCAGTTATTGAAATTCATAATACTATTCACACCGCCTAGCTCCGGGTTGAGTGCAACTCAAAATTTACACAAATAAAAGTATTGCGCTCAGCGGAATTCAAAGGGGTATATAATTAATAACAAAACTAATTGAGTGTACGGGGTGACCTTTTACGGCCGCCACAAAGCACAAACAAAGCTACTATATAGATAAAAATGATAACAAAGGGAGCTTTGAAAGCCACTGAACACGACAAATATTAAAATATTGCAGTCTTATTTTCATTGAGCCTGTTCATGAGCAGTAATGAATTAAGTGAAAATGAGCTGATCTTTTTCTTATAACTTTTATACAGTTTTCTCAGTGCTTTATACCCAAGGTTATGGTTCTTTGGGAAGGTAACCAGGGCAAAAACACTCATAGCTATGCTATGTCACTCGTCACTATTTACAAATCAGGCAGTGAATACATTATACGCATTATTTTACTATGACTTTGCACTAAATTACTTAAACCTGAATTATGATTTTGTCGTCATAAACGTTTCGATTCGGTCTTTTGAATTATAGAGGGTTAAGGACTCTCTACGAGGGTTGTCCGGAAAGTTCATATACTACTTTATTTTTTACACTAAAGCAATACATACATAAAACAAATTTGGCCAGCAAATACATACATATCTAACAAACAAATTTACAAAAAACTGTCAGACTGTGATGAACATTAACATATTAACAGTCCTTACATGCAACATATATACATAAACACGGAGCACTTTTAAACGTCATCAACGTCAAATGAACGTCACGTAATCACTCCTTCTCAAAATATCGTCCACACGATTTTACGCATTTCTGATGCCGGGTGACCCATTGCTGGTATACCCCTTAGTACCATTCTCGATCAAAACCAGATATCGCTGATCTAACACCAACGCGAAGTTCTTCCAAATCTGCAAATCTTTTCCCGCGCAATTCCGACTTCAGTCTCGGAAAAACGGCAAATCCATGGGTGCACAATCGGGAGAGTAAGGCGCGTGCCACTTAAACACAAGTTGCTTTGAACATTTACCGGTCGTATCTGCTTTGAAATAAACTTCCACGTCTCAGTTGGTGTCATATTAGCATGAACACAAAACTTTATAACACTCCGTTGCTCCGTCCGTGAAATTGATGTCGTTTTTTCGAAACAAATGTAAAGCACCCCCAATGCGTCTAACGGTCGTTTACAACTTGTTTATTAACGTATGACGTCATAATTTTCACCAAATGTCATGCAATGATATCAAAGAACGTCGCGTAAGTAAAAACGCGTTAGGCATAAAACTTTAATTTTGATTAACTTTTATTTGAGTAGCTACGGTCATGGAATCAAAGTGCTCCGTGAACCGTCGGTCATGTTACCATGGCAATGGGCGTTTTGCGAATATTAGTGTTATCATGTTTATTAATTTAGAAATATGTAGCCAATACATACTTAAGCAAAATACCTAAACAGCTTATTGATATGAATGCTTATAATTATTCTGTAGCCTTGTCTACGAACTTTCCGGACAGCCCTCGTATTAATTATTCCGTTTATTATTTTTAAATACAATATTTACACCTCAACTTCATCCTATATTATGAAACCTCATTCACCGTACGAATTATAGTAACTGACGGTACGCTCTGTGACTTATTTAAGGATTGAATCGATATTTGATGGTTTTCATTTGGGTATGGAAAACAGTTGGGTTGTTTAAAGTGTGTGAAGCCCGAAGGCTTTTTTGAATGGCAGTTGGAACAGCAACATTTACGACAGAGTGAATGACGACACGCTTTTTCGCATCAACTCGTGGCAAAACGTGCGTGCTGGGAGACGTCACACGTCAAAACATATTGCAACGTCCAATAAATTATGAACGGTTCTACTATAGCCACGCCTTGTAAATTATTACGTCACACTGTCTACCATTGGAAATTATGATTCCTTAATGGTTCAAAAACATATGTTTTATTGAATAACAGAGAGGCAATGTAAACATAAGACACTTACCTAGCCTGGGGCTCCTGCATAGGCATATCAATGGGGTGACACTTCTCACTCATTTGTGAAAAAATCTGCTGATTTGTGAGAAAATTACAGCCAATATCCAATCGTTTTCGTCATTATTCTTCAATTTATGATTGATAAAAGCTTCAATTTGCATAAAGGATATTATGCTTGGACAATAGTTCTTTCATATTAGGATGGTTTTGTATCACTTGTTATCTTTCGTTGTTTTTAACTGTTAAAAAATGCAAAAGTTGCAAAACATTATTTTTGTTGAGTATAGATTGAACTTAAAACAAACAATATTAAAAAAAACATTTTTCAAAAATGAGCTCTCATAATTAAGAAATATACAATTCGGTACCATACCCAGATTAATTTGTATTGTTGGTTTTGTCCAAGTCGTTTGTTTTGTCTTTTGATGGTTATTATGGTTAATGATTTTACCATGTGTTTTTGTTTGCCTTCTCGCTGGTCTACTTGATGAGGTCTGTATTTGTGGTGTCGCTACTCTGTATCCATTTCAATTTGTTTTAAATGTTTGAAATGGTGTTGCCTCTAGCTGGGATCGAACCCGCACCGTCACGGCGACAGCGCCTAGCCCTGCAATTCCGACAACGCAACCAATTGAGCTAGCGGGGACAACCCCCTATAAAGGTTATTCGGATAGCCCTTATATATGTTTTCATCACTGCATGACATCGGTAACGGGTTATTTTACTAATAACAGCACTAACCAGAGGAGATTTTTAATGTTTTTGTGGAAATGTTTTTGTTAAATAAAAGTTCTTTCGTTGAAAAGATGCTTTAACACTAACTATTTTCTTAGTTCTAATTATACATTATTGATGAAAATATTGTTTCATTTTTTTAAATTTAAAATTATATTTAAATAACTTTCTTTTTTAGAACATGCTTTGAACACCTGCCATTTTTCATGTTCCTTATTACACTTTAGCTGTAAATACACACTTAACCAATGTTCTAACTACACCGATCAAATTAGTTTAAGTTTTTTTAGAATCGGAGTACATTCTTCAAAATAAAAAAAATAAATGTATCATTTTCATTCTATTTATGCTAAAGCCTTTTATTTCCCACATGTATTTATAAACCACTAGAATTAAATTAGGGTAGGGGTGAAAACAAACGACACAAAATCTTCAGAAGCGGGTCTGGTTTCGTAAAAACCAGACTTTAAACCCATAACCTTTTACCTTTTTTACTTTTATCCTATCCATAAATGATGATTTATGTCTCCACATTGAAATATGGATTTCAAAGTGATTATTATACAAATAAATACTAATGCTGAGGTCGATATGTAGTTTTGCGGACCTGGGTAGTGTGATATCGACCGAGGACGAAGTCCGAGGTCGATATCACTCTACCCAGGTCCGCAAAACTACATATCGACTTCAACATTAGTATTTACTTGTTATATCATATACCCTATGAATTTAAAGCATTCTGATGATGATGATGATGATGATGATGATGATGATGTTTTTTATATCTATCTTTATTCATCCATGAAAGCAGATAATACAATGTTATTACTTAGATGAAGCACACAACATGTATGTTCAACATGAATAATTATAAAGATGACCTATAGCTTAATAAGCTTTCAACAGATGATGATGATGATGATGATGATGATGATGATGATGATGATAGCACAGTTAGTTATCACTTTTTTCGGACTCGCGAGTACGGAGCTCTCGAACAATCAGAATGCTTTAAATTCATAGGGTATATGATTTTAACAGTTCTGTGATATTCTGCAATTTTGTGACTTCTTAACTGTTACATAGAATTTGTTTATTGAGCAGTTTGAGCCAATTTTGGTGTATCCTCTTTACAAGAGAAAACGTCAGTTTTGTGACCATAAGTTTTTCCCAAATCGCGTTTAAATGCTAATAGTTTACGAAGGCATGAAGGGATTTTACTAGCATCTTCATAAAAAAGAAGTTAAAGTTGTGTATCTTATCAATATTTAAATTCGAATGTAGTACTCCAATTCCATAAGGAGAAGTTAAAATTTTATGATATGTATAATAAGAACATTGGTTAAATGTTGTTGCTAAATGTTATATAATCAAACAGAATGATCAAAAATACAATATTTCAAAGAATGTTAATGCATTGACGTCAGTATTGGTGATAATCTGTGAAATATGACGAGACCATTTTCAACCAGCCGATGATTTTGGCTCTGTAATTTAGGAAATTGTTATCAATATCGGTATCAATATCGCAATATTAATTACATCTGATTATGTTGCTAAACCTAACCGAATGGTGACCAGCCGGTGATTTTGGCGTTGTCGTTTAGGAAATTATAAACGAATTATAACATACACGAGATTATGTTTCTGGACATTCATGACCGAAGTGTGAACAGTCGATGATTTTGATTCTGTCATTTATCATATTATTACCAAATTATTACTTTCACAAGGTTATGTTTCTATGTATGACCGAGGTGTGACCAGTATTGACATCACGTGGCCGAGATGTGACCAGTATTGACATCACGTGACCGAGATGTGACCAGTATTAGCATCACGTGACCGATGTGTTACCAGTATTGTCATCACGTGACCGAGGTGTGACCAGTATTGACATCGCAGACTTTGTCGAAAATTCGTAGAATGCTGCAACATCATCGCATCTTTGTTTCTTGTATCGAATAGAAACTGTTGATCTGAGTGTATGCATTTGACATCTTTTTTACTAAACGTGATTTTATTTTTTTACCGATATTCCAAATGTATAGATATTTCCAAAGCCATACAAAATTGTGGCTGCGCCTGGCCAACCATGCAAGAGACAGACACAGTAACTACTATCCGTATACCAACCCCCTACCAAAGGATAGTTTATTTATGCCTGTAGCGCCGGGAAATGTCGCATCGCCGGGAAACGTCATAATCTACGGGAAAATGTCGCACCGTCGCCGGGAAATGTCGCAATCTGCTGAAAACGTCGTAAAGCCCACTGCCGGTATATGTCGCATTGTTGACGGGAAATGTCACAAAATAATTCGCTGCCGGTATATGTCGCAACATCGACGGGAAATGTCGCAATTATTATTAATATTGCATCTTGATAATCTTCTAAAGAGAAAGCAAAAAGTCATTAAGTATACATGTATTTGAATAGCGTATATTAAATTGATAGTGTTATTATAGCATATACATGTCATTGATTGTCTGGTTGCTAACAAATATCACAGCTATAATTTACATGTACAAATGTATATGGCTATTTTTGAATACTTTCAACATTTATTCAATTGTTCAAAGAACATATGCAGATAAATATGATTACAAAATATTTTTATAATGAGCTTTGAATATACATGTTTCTGGTATTGTTTACCCCCCCCCCCCCACCCCCGATCATGACGAATCGTAGTAGAAGCTTTGTTGGGTCTTCACAGGCGTAGTAGGGTCGAGGTAGTGTTTTTATGATCGGGGAGCACTACGCTCCTAACACGCTTATTTTGGACATGTTCAAAACAAGTGTAGTAGGATCGTAGCAAACAGGAATCAGGGTAGAAGCGTACAAGGAGCGTGGTAGACGCCGCACAATTGTACCAGCAGCGGGGAAGGTTGGTGGTGAGGTCTTCCTTATAAATTAAATAAACATCCCTGTAAAAAAAAATAATTACGCAAGCTTAAATTCCATTTAAATTTGTTTTTGTTGAAACAAAGACAGATAAATAATCACTTATACGTTTTTCATGTCGTAAAATAAAATAAAATACGTTTTGGAAACCCAAAAGATATGCACATCCTCGCTTAATCATACTTGAAGCGTAGTAGAATCCTAGTATGATCAGCACCACCGTAGTGGTATCGCTGTACAGTCGTCTAGGACTTCGTAGCGTCGAAGTATGATCTTGAATGTCGAAGTAGAGGCGTACCGTAAACGCAATAAACTCAGTAGATGGACGGCTGTAGTCTGTGTAACATCGTAGTAGAAGCTGGGTAGCACGCGTATAAGACGTAATATCACCGTAGTGTTGTCGTAGTAGACCATCAACTGCCAAAATGCTCGACCTTGACCCTGACCGACGCCGATCAGCCTCGATCCATATTTTTTTCAGATCGTGGTATGATCGGGATGGTCGTCGTACAGTCGTCACTTTGTGTGAACGGGGAGTTAGTTTATTACAAACTGTTATGGTAAAATCACAGTTGCTTGATTAAAACAATGATCAAATCAATGATTAACCATTAACGATATACATGTATTGATTAAGCAAAATAATGATGCATCATTACATGCATGACAGTGACGGGTCCAGAAAAAAATTACTTGGGTGGATCTAAAGCTGAGTCTTGCTCATGTTTGAAACAGCTGAGTACTTTTCGGGTTTATTTATTTACTGGTCGCTCCTCAGCCAACTTGGGAGCGTTAGCCCCACCCACTCCCCCCTCCAAAAATATTGCTTTTCAAGTTCTGCGTACTAAAAGACAGAAGTTTTTTCGTACTGTGTACCGACCCTTTGCGTACTGCGTACGGCCTAAGACAAGCCTGAATACTGCGTACCAAAAAGGGGATTTCACCCTCATTTAACGAATGTTCAGTCAATTATTAGCGGGAAAATCACCTTACTTCATTTCTGTCCACACTTGTATTTCACGAACCTTTCAAAATTTTATAAAATCAAAGTGCTAAACTACAACTGTTCATAAACTGTTCATATTATTGAATTTTCGATAAAATAAAAAATACAAGTATATGTACAAGTATTGTTTTGTATTGTATTGTACATGCACTAGAATTAAAGCTACAGGTAGCCGTTCGGACTATTAAGTGTTTTTTATGTAGAAAAAAATTTATTACTTTGGGTATTCCAAGATGAGAAAAGGGCTAGATTTTCTATACATATTAATCTTATTCATTTTATGGCCATTAATGAAGACATCAAAATGACTTTACAGATTCGAGGAAAGCCATGACATTATGTGTATGCCTTGTCCACGAAGCCCGTAAAAGAGGAAAAAGACACGAAAGGAAATTTGAATTTCTGCATATGGAGATATGGCAACAAGAGGTATAATATTGATTAATATCATATACAAGTGCGGATGATCACTAGCGAATTCAGAGGTCCAGGGCGTACCCGGCGCACGCCCCCCCCCCCCCCCCCCTAAAAGTGCCGGACTTTTCAACCTTGATGACAAACACTTATAACGTTTTATATCATAATTTCCATTTAAAACCCCTTTTTTTACATAAAATTAAAGCACAACATCTATTTCAAGTAGAACAATCTTTGACTTTGCAAGCATACTAGTGTCTCTGGTTGAAAAAAGGTTATTTATAGTTCACGTCCCTCTAACCAGAAATCCACACCCCCCTGTAGTCTGAGATCCTGGATCCGCTACTTATGATGTCCAAAATTCAATTAAACAAAAAATCCAAATCACACGATCAATAAACATTTTACAAACATTTAAACCAACGAGTTTACATTTTAATTCAATAAAAATCGTTATAATCGCATATAAGTTCAAAATCATCAAAATGCAATATTAATAATAATTGCGACATTTCCCGTCGATGTTGCGACATATACCGGCAGCGAATTTTTTGCGACTTTTCCCGTCAACAATGCGACATATACCGGCAGTGGGGTTTACGACGTTTTCAGCAGATTGCGACATTTCCCGGCGACGGTGCGACATTTTCCGTAGATTATGACGTTTCCTGGCGATGCGACATTTCCCGGCGCTACAATGCCTACATAATTCCACTCAGAATAGTTGACATTTTGCAAGGTTTGAAATTAGAATTTTACCATCAAGGGAGGTAATTGAATCTGATATCTAGGCCTACACTTAAGTGGGGCGCGTCACGGGAAAAGGTACCTTCGGACAGTTGACGTCAATCCTTGAAATGACGTCATAAAGTTGAACAGATGACATTAATTATTATGCATTTCGTGTAAAAATATCATTTTATTGTCAAAATGTGTAAGAAAAGCACTTGTTAGTTATGAGAAATTTAAAAATAAGTTCTTTCTAAATATAGTAACAACTAAAATGTCACAAAAAATGACCGAATGTACCTTTTCCCGTGACGCACCCCAAGTGAAGTACGTTGAGAAGTTACATTGCCTTTTGTGAAAACAGGTAGGAAACAATTCACCAAGACAACGTTTAATGCTTGCTTGTAATGGATCATGCAAGACAAATGTCAGGTGTGTTAACGCAATAGAATCCAGTGAAAAATATAAGTTGCAACTTTAGGAAAGGAATTCCAGATCTAAATGGCGTTATGGTTCGTTTATAGATTGCTTAATTATGAAGTGTAACCCCTCCCTTTCTCCAGTTCTTCTTTAGTCTATGTTTGTCCTATTCCCTTCCTTTCCATTCATTTTCATAAAATTAATATTGTGCAGTGGAATCGTGTAACAAAATTACATATTGCTAATAAAAACTACATATTTGTCATTTATATAATTTTAATTTGTAAATAAATTGTCAGAACACATCAATGAAGACGGCTCTTTACGTCACATGAAATTAGAATTTATTTGTTAACAGTGATACAAAAATGGAAGTTTTTTTTTTCAGAAAATCATATAATTTTTTATAAAAATGATTTGTAATTTCTTTCCGAAAATAATAATAACTGAATTGTTAGACGACATCACCAATGCACATTTTCCCCTCGACATAGCCCAAATGAAGATTTATTTTATTATATTAGTTTATTTTGCTACAACGAGAACGATGGAATTTTTTTAGAATATAACGAAATCCTTTGTGGATATGGAAATAAACGCTTCTAATATCTACAGACAAATTTAGAATAAAAATTCCACATGAGGAATATAAAACTTTCTCCGATTCTTCAAATTATTCATTACTCTAGGACAACATGGAATTGATGCGGCATGGTATTAAATTTCTCCGTAACTAAATAACATGTTTTGAAAGTATACTGATCTTCAATAAATAGCCAACACTTGTACAGTAACTTAAACATTCAGAAATTGACACTATTTGGTATGGAAAAATAGCAACAGTAATCTCTTGCAATTCTTGGTAACTTATTGTCTTATTCAGACTTTTCTGCTGCCAAAATTTGACAGCTCAACAACCGGACAAAATACATAATTGTACAGCCTATGGGAAAACGTGTTAAAGCCTGTTACGTTTTCGTTGCGTCGCCGAATATATAATTAACCAAGAAATAGAAAGTTTTCTTTAAAAACACATTCTACGTTTAGTTGTTCAAAGTTTGAAATTCTTTTAGAAGATGGGAGTCGGGAAAAGTTTAGTAAAACGGAAATATTCTTAAAGGCTGAAAAACAGAAAGTGTGATTCTGATCTTGATGATACTATGGATTGTTTCAAATCCCTTTAAATGTAACACTTTAAATTCTTATAACGCCATTTATATTGTATCGATCAGTTTACTGTTGGTAATATAATAAACAAAGTGGTAACTTTCTATTGACGGGGAGTATATTTTGTCAAACGCGAAGTCGGAACAACAAAATAACTGACATATTCAAAATACCAAGGCGTGTTTTCTGCATAATTTACAATTATTTGTCAACAACAATTGAGGCTTTCAATGCACTTAAATGGGGCACGTCACTGAAAAAATATGCTTAGCTCGTATTTTTGACATTTCAGTGTTACTCTTGTTGGAAAAACTTGTAATTATCTAATTTTTATCATAATTAGTTATCGTGTTATACATGTCGACAATACATGTTTAATGTTTATTTTTATACAAAATGCATCCATCATAAGCAGTGTTGTAAGGGTGCATCAGTATATAATTTGCAGATTTGGTCAAATTGAATCATAAATAAAATTTAAGTTGAAATAGTTTTACAAACACTTCCGATAAATAGTTGAAAAAGGAACTTTGAATGCCACTGAACACAACAAATATCAAAATATTTCAAGCTCGGTTTGATTGAGCCTGTTCATAAGCAGTAATGGACATGCCTATTACTGTCCATGCCGACAAGCCTCGGGTTGAGCGTTACTGTATATTTTTATTTAATATCCTGCTCAACGGCTTTCAAATGGCGTAATAGTATTTATTGAATGCACAGGGCGACGTTTTACTACCTAAATAAAATTGTAATTAGAATGCTTTAGTTTTGTTTTTGTTTTGTTTTTTGTTATTCTTGATTAAGTACATTGTAAGGCACGTGGTTTTCGGGAATTCATAATTCAAGATTGTTTCACCCTATTTTTCTGGCATTGATCATTTACGGCAAAAAACTTCATTGAATTTGACTGAATAATATGTCGTTGATACATTTTTAAATCTGTATTTACAGATTGGCCATAAATATGAAATGCATGTGCTTAAACTTCTCCTTCTGGATTTCCATCGTCATTTTGTATTGAATTCCAGAGGAAATGAATATAGTTAAGCCGATATCCTAATTTGTTTAGCGATACACTTAGGGATTACTTATTTGTTGCCGGGAATTATGGTGTGAATGTTTAAAAATAAAAAAATAATATTTTTTTCTAAACTTTCAAAAGGAACATTAAACCGAATATATCATAGGAGTGATGTCTCGCAGGTGAAACAATTACTTCATGGGGAAACGTGACGTTTGAACTGCAATGAGCAAAATGAAATAAAAACCGATGTTTTATAATATATTTTGCCTTAAAAATGCTTAAAGTATAATAAACAATTATTTAGTTTCCTACAAAAAAGGTATGTGATGATAAATTGCTGGTCGGAGTGTCATTTCATGCATGCCTATGCTCTTGTTTTATGACACTCAGACCGACAAGCAGGCGAGGGTTAATATGACACTCAGACCTGCAACTATCCTCAAATACCCTGTCAAGAAACAAAATAAGACTATATTTATTTAATATTATCATTAATGTACATAATTGTGATGGAGTAAAAGATAGTACAAGAAAGCTGAAGGTTACATTTACTTTTATTTCTTCAAAATGGTGCCATTACATTGGCCGACAGTTATAATTTATAAATATTTGAATAGGTATACATATTTATTATACCAAACTTCTGTTCTAATAAATTCATGTTAAGAATATTATTTCAAAGAAATTACAATAAAACAAGCTTTGCAACTATCATTGTCATTTTTCAAGTCTATGTTGGTACGGTCATCACATTGTACTGCACGCGCATGCGCGAGCATGAAACTTGAGCTTTTAGCGTCTTTGGACCAGCCATGGCGCCGCAGGACACACTTTCCATAAGCACAAGGCAACACCGCCTGAAAAAAGATAATTGAAGTTTTGAGTCACCGCGCAGAAAATTTTTTGAGTCGATGCATAAAAAAAAACATTCTCGTTAATATTAATAAAGTCCAAAATATGAGCATAAGACGATGGTTGTTTGTTATTGTTGATAAATGAAGCACATTTTTTAAAAGTCAACATTTTCACTAATTATTTATAATTAAACAAAATTTGTGCAAAGTATTGAAATCTAGTCTAAAACAAATAACATTATAGACCATTTTAAAGGGTTTTGCTGACTGACGCTTCACTACAGATGTTTTTGGCGACTTAGTCATGATGTTTGAATGTATGTATACTAGTTAACAGTACAAGAGACGCAAAGGAACCTATTGAATCACTGAACACGGCAAATATTAAAAAAAGATTGCTATGTTCAGTTTGACCGAGCCTGTTCATATGCAATAATGGAAATGGTTGTTTCTGCCTTCACCTGAATGTGCGCGATTAGGGCTGAAGGTTATAAAACTGAGCATGGAAACCAGTCTCAAATCTCAAGCATCTGATTGGCTGAAATGGCGACTGGTCGCCATTTCAGCCAATCAGATGCTTGAGATTTGAGACTGGTTTCCAAACTCAGTTTTATAACCTTCAACCCAGATTGGCTGAAATGGCGACGTCGCCATTTCAGTCAATCAGATGCTTGAGATTTGAGACTAGTTTTCATGCTCAGTTTTATAACCTTGGGCACAGGTGTCTATACAAGCTAAATCAATACATATACATTTTAACGAGGGTGGGATAATGATTATTAAATTCAACCATCTGTACGGTGTTGTTTTTTAATGCTGCACTAAAATTGGTAAAAAGAAATTGTATCCATTCCAATATGTACCTTATTTTAAACAAACATTGTTTTATCTTTATTATCAAATTTTCGTTAACAAACATTTAGTAATATAGAAACATGTTACTACAAAGACGGGTAAATCTAAGTTTGAATTTAATCGTTCAAAGCATGCTTGGTGCAGCCACCGACGTTCTTTTAACAAAAAAAAACATTTACCAAAAACGCTGTCACACCAAGAACGAATAATTTTCGTCTTCCGGGACAAATACTTTGACGATCAGATTGTGAATTACGCAGCGTAAATTTGACTAGTGACATATTGCGAGTCCTGAAACTGGCCTCCAGGGACTTTTGACACTATCTCTTAAATAATATCCGCAAGACAACATCCACGCCGTCTAAATAAACTCCAACATACTCGAACCAAAGCGTCTAAATAAACTCAATGAGAAGGGAACATCGAATTTCTCTTAGGGGTTATTGTCAAAAGCAATAAATTAATGTGCTTTTGTCTCCTTGGCCGTGATTTGATTACCTCGACAGATAACTGGCAGCGCTGGTACCAGTAAAATTGCTGTTTGTGATAACCAGTAGTGCTTTTAGATAAAAGTAAAATAAGCATATCTGAAAATGCCACACTCAGGCATTACAGACTCACCGCGCAGCTAAAAAAAGGTAGAGAGGAGAAGAGGACATTTGATTTTGAAATGTTCCATTTCAATGTAAGATTCTGCAAACAGTTAAGGAAAATGAGAACCTAGTATTAATAATAAAACAGATGAAAATGGAACTTTGAAAGCTACCGAACACGACAAACATGGAAAAAAATGCATGCTCGGTTTGTTTGAGCCTGTTCATGGGCAATTTGGAAAATTAATGCATTTTACTGTCCACGCTGCCTTAGCCCCGGGTTGAGCGCAACTCATTATTTACTCCAGTAAACAGTACAGTTTTCATCCATCGCTAATGGCGGTTTGCATATGACTGACATTACAGCAATTAGTGAAAATCAGAAAACCACACTGTGAAATATGGATTTACTGGCTGTATCAATCTTGATGGTACACGCTGTACTAAGCTAGCAACATTCATGGGTATATAGTAATACAGGTAAAATAAATTAAATTATTTATTTGCTAGTATGATTAACTTTGATTTTTTTTATACTTTTCACAGAATCGAATCAAAATCACCAGTTGAAAAGGACCAAACCAGTTTAAGCATCTCATTATAAACATGAATCATAATTAAAGTATTTACCATTTCATTTTTATATGTGACAAAGGAGTCAAGTCACGAGAGAAAACGTATCTTTTAAAAGCAGAAGTTCGTCCTTGAAATTACGCCATAAAGTTAAACAGACGGTATTTCTTTTTATGCGTTTCGCGGTAAAAAGTAGAAATTTATAGTTTAAAAATTCCTGTCTATTATGAATACATGATAATTAATTGTAAGTTCTTTCAAATATGGTAACAACTAAAGTGTAACAAAATATCACCAAAGATAGCTTTTACCTTGACTTGTTCCATATTATATTAAAACGATGTTTTTTCTTAAACCAATTTAAAGGTAGTGGATTTAACAAATGATTCAATAATATTTCTTTTTAAAACGGTAAAATAAAATCAAATAGTCTCTTTTTTCTGATGTTTTCCAAGGCTAAAGCAGTCAACCGAAGGAAAACTATATTAACGGATTTTTTTTTATTTTGTCGGTCGATATCAGTCAATGCAATGGTCGTTGATTTTTAGATAGGAATTTTAATTATATTTCATTCAGGCATAGATTGCATTGCTCCTACACGTGGAGGGCGTATTGTCTGCGCTAATGACAAGCTCAGGTGGGGTGAATTCATGCACATTTAGGTATAATTGTAGAATAAATATATTGCATCGTATGGGGCACGACACGGGAAAATTTGTCCTCGTTCATATTTCCTTTTTTTACTATTTTGTTGTTACTATATTTGGAAAGAACTGACAATTATCAATAATCAGTGATTATTTTCTCATAATATAAAATAATTTTTACTACACATTTTGAAAAGATAACGTTATTTTCCCGCGAAATGCATAAAATGGTGCTAATTAATTACAAACTTTGAAGGAATGTTCTTGTATTTTTAACCCAGTGTTAGGCAGAAATTTTTACTTCCATTGCCCAAGGTTATAAAACTGAGCATGGAAACCAGTCTCATATCTCAAGCATCTGATTGGCTGAAATGGCGACCAGTCGCCATTTCAGCCAATCAGATGCTTGAGATGTGAGACTGGTTTCCATGCTCAGTTTTATAACCTTGGGCACATTACTGCCCATTTACAGGCTCAGTACAACTGAGTCTGCAATATTTTGATATTTGTCATGTTCGGTGGCTTTCAAAGTTTTTTTCATCTATTTATATTTCCAACTAAAGTCATTTAATCCAAAATTGTTATAATTTTCCAAGCAGTTCATTCGTCGTAGCCTTAAAACGCATGACATCATTAACGCGGCGATAATCGCTGTGTAAAACGTAACATCATCAACGCGGCGTTAATAGTTGTGCAAACAATAACACCATTAACGCGGAGTAAATCGTGTGTAAACGTTCGCTTCAAATATTGAACCTGCGGTCAGAAACAAACCCAAAATCAACGAAGGCTTTTATACAACTTTCACCATTTAACTGAATGTATTTAACGAAAATCCCATGAAAAAAAAAATAAAAAATGCTGCCCAAAAAGATGCTACAAGCAGCCTAACCAAACCCCTACAACGCGTCTTCAAATCGACATTTAAGCGACGAAGGCTAATATACAATTCCCACCTTAAATTTTTAATAATGCTGCCCCAAATGGGGATTTCAGCAACTCTTCTGACACCCCTCCTCTGGATTCTTCCCTCCAAATCAACAAAAAAATCAACAAAGGCTATTATGCAACTATCACGCATAAAATTCACTGATGCTGCCCAAAAAGGGTTTCTTGCAACCACACAAATCCCCCTAGGTCATCCCCTTCCCTCCAAAAGCAACAAAGGTTATTATAATTGCCATGCCAAAACTTCAATATTGCTTCCCACAGGGGGATTTAGCAAACCACCAGACATCCCCTACCCTCTGGATCCGCCACTCAAAATCAACACAAAATCAACTCAATGAAGACTATTATAAAAGCTCCACCTTTCACCTTCCTGGCAAACCATGACAATTAAATATTGCTGACCAACTCCACAGACCCACATCTGGATCTGCACCCTCAGATCAAGACAAAATCAACAAAGGCTATTATACAACTACCTCCGCGTGTCTGGGTTCTGAAGGGTCTGAATCTCTTCTGTGGCATAACTCTCATTAGACCAGACGGTTCACTGTCTGTAATTGTGTAGCCTTTTCCAAGCTCTTCTTGTTTGTTTCGTTCTTCCAGTTCTATCACTTCTCGTAGATCTTTAAGCAGTTCTAATCTCTGTAACGAAAAATAAGCATTAAAGTACGTTATTGATAACTAGAGAGTCACGTGACAGTCAAACTATTTTGGGGCGCGTCACGGGAAAAGATAGCTTCGAACAGTTAACATCAATTCTTGAAATGACGTCATGAAGTTTTGTAGACGACATTTCTAAATAACTATGAATTTCGCGGTAAAAATAACATTATGCTGCCAAAATGTGTAACAAAATCTCCAATTAGTTATGGTTAAATAATAGATAATTATAGGTTGTTTCCAAATAAAGAAACAACTAAAATGACTGAAAATATGACCAATGACACCTTTCCCCGTTGCGTGCCCCATTTAGATATGGGTTATCAGCGAAACGTGATAGACCTTTAAAGGTCCAATAATCTTGTCAAACAGCATATTTTTTATTAACCTAAACATTTTAGATTTCACCTGTATGCATAATAACACAAAAAATAAACCTTACAATAAGAAAAGGGTGTTATCTTATTGATTTGCTGCATGTTTTGCGGATCGTTTATCTTGTTTACAAAACAAACAGCGAATCTTTCCGAGCTGATTTTCGGCAACTCTCGGCAGGCGACGGTCGCTAATTATGCAGAAGTACATAAATTGATGACGTATTCCCCACTTAAAGCCGTTACCGGGATGGGTCGTATAACATTTACATATTTCTTTGTTTACCTTGTAATGAAGTTAAAACTTAAAGAATCTCTATTTTTCCTCGTCTTTTTCTTTCCATGTTTGCATGATTATGTGTTAACAACTTTTATGTGAATGACGTCACCGCGTTCTACGTTCTTACGCCCCACGTACGGAAAAAACCGGTAACTTTTCGCCGAGTGATTGTAAACATTGGTTAGTAATTTTGTGGCTTCAAAAATACTGTGACGTTTTAATTCGGACCGGGTCTCAATTGTTGGGGATTGTTTGAGAACATAAATATTTGGTCATTTATACTTTCTTTTGAAAAGGGTCAACGTGGTTAATTAATTTTCACAATGAAAAAAACAACGTTTTGACAAGTTTATTGGGCCTTTAATATCGCCACGTTCTGTTGATGTGTATTGATCACTGAAAAATATTATAAATTGCCCCCTTTCTGGCATATGATCATTCTTTGTTATGTTAATAGAGTACCACGTGAATGTCTGTTATAAATAATATACATGTATAAGCTTTAGGCAAAAAAATAATAACAAAGTTTTTTACTTTTTTTCTCGTTTGTCTGTCAATCAATATAATTATTTAAGCTATAAACATTACTTAATAATAGACTTATCAATATAATAAATAGTAATTAGTGTGTCCAGTCGAATGCGGTAACCCCTCAGGTTCTCATTTTCGTTAATTTTGGTGTCTTGTATGATCTTATTGACCACATTATAACCAATGCTTACTGTTCTCTCTATTTTTGGCAATAAAGGGAATTGTGGATATTCCTGATAAGAACGTATAACACGTTTTTGGTGAAAAAATTATATTTACGTAACTCTTTTTACAGGCAAAAGCGAGGTAATTAGTTAAGCGTTGAATATTACGTGAAATCCCAGAATTTTCTCTTAAAGTTCGGTGGTTTTCAAATTCCTCTTTTCATTATTTTTTAAATATCACAACAGCTTTGCTGGAGCGTGTGGCGGCTAACAAAGTCATCCGTTTATTTAGGCAGTACTGTTGTCGATCAAAATAGATGAAAAATGGACTTTGAAAACTACCGAAAACGACAAACAAGAAAATAGTGGAGGTTCGGTTTGATTGAGCCTGTCCATAGGTAGTAATGAAATGCATATTACCACCCACGCCGCCTAGCCACTGGTTGCGGCAACTTATTATTAAAACCAGTAAACAGTACAATTTATATCCATCCCAAATGAAAACCCAAATTTGATTGTTACTGGGCCAGGTGTGGAACTGTTTAGTTTCAAATTGTATTAGTCAATAAAAGAATATAAACTCCCTTTACTTAAAAGTTTTCTAATTAAGCGTATCTTGATCAACGTACAGTGTCTATTTCACTGGTTTAAGTGTTTTGGATAAATATTGAAAACTCTCCAGACTCTATAGCTACTTTAAAAAGGAACGTTTTTTATTTCCCACGAGGAAAGTAAAATTCACAGTTTTTGACGTGTGATGCCTCAAGACAGTGGATTGCAGTGGGAAAGCAATGTTCTTACACCATTAATTCCGATTGAAACCACCAGTGTCAGATTGTCAATTTACAGCCTACGATGATAATTCCCTGAATTTACCACTGAGGATAGGGAATGAATGATTTGCTCCGCGTTGTCAAACTATTGTCTACAAGATTTTTCTATTGTTTTTTTTTTATTTTGGATGCTTATTTGTGTATATTTACACTTCAACTTCGTCCTCTACGATGAAGTCTTATTCATCTAACGAATCATAATTTCTGATGGTAAACAGTGTGACGTATTATTTTAAAAGGCGTGGCTACAGTAGAGCCGTTCACAATTTATTGGACGTTTTGACGTGTGATGTCGCCGTGCACGCACGTTTTGGCATGAGTTGCTGCGAAAAAGCGTGCCGTCATTCACTTTTTCGTCAACGTAGCTGTTCCAACAGCCATTCGAATATCACGAATTCTTCTGATTATTTCTGTATTAATGAGATTATTTATGAGTGTAAATATAAGGATTGAACCAATATTAGATAGTTTCCATTTGGGTATGAAAAACAGTTGGATTGTTTAAAGTACGCGTGAAGCCCTTCGGGCTTCACACACTTTAAACAACCCCACTGTTTTCCATACCCAAATGGAAACCATCAAATATCGTTTCAATCCTTAATTAAATTTGACCCTATCTGTAACTTAATGCCAATGTTCAGTTTAATTTCAATTATTTATTGAGTAGAACTTTACCTCTAGTTGTTCTCAAACCGAGTCTAGGCAGCGTGGATAGTAATATGAATTTCCATAACTGTCCATGATCAGGCTCAATCAAACGAGCCTGCAATACTTTGAGTATTTGAGTGTTCGGTGGCTTTCAACGTTTCCATTGCATCTATTAAAACTCGAACTTATATTATTATTTTTATTATTATTATTATTATTATTATTAATATTATTATTATTATTATTATTATTATTATTATTATTATTATTATTATTATTAAAGCTTAGGAAAAAACATCACATGTCAGCCATTGTTAAAATATCCAAGAAAGATTTGATAAATGTTACATTTGTGTAAAAAAATACAAATTGACGAAAATATTTTATTTTGAAAATCATTTATATCAGCTACGGATTTTGTGATGATAATCTTTTAAAACACGTAAACAGTTATATGCTAATTAATTTAAAATTCCATGAGTGTTGTTACTATCTTAGATTGCGACGTTCTTGAAATAAACTCATCCAAAGTTCATACTGATCTTTAATTGTATATATTTACAATGAATGCTTGTTTCGTTTCATCCCTTTGTCAATAGGGGACTTGAAAAGACCAGGATTATTGATATTTTTTTAATCAAGAAATCAATCACTCAACGTGTTTCAATTTTTATTGATTGTTTTCCTTTGTCAGTCCTAATCCATTAAGTTCCAACGCGGGCTCGAAATTAGAACAGTGTTTAATTGAAAGAGGGGTAATTATAGAATTGGTTACTACATGTATATTAATAAGGTTTTAAAATGTTGTTACTAAAGAGGGTTCCTTTAAAATAGAACAATCAATTTAGAAAAAGGTGAAATATGCATATCAGGAATCGCCACATTCAGAAAAAACTCCCCACACAGTCAAGAAGAAGAGAGTAGTATTCCGGTTGCTTTACCTTAAATTGCGTGAAATGCTTTTGAGCAAAATTAAGGATAACTCACACTTAACTGTTCCCATGTCAATTATAAAGAAATTAAAATTTAAACCGATGACTGTTTTGAAATTGATCAAAGACAACGAGTTAAGTCAATGTCTTTCTAAAAATAAATTACAGACTGAAAATGTCCAGTTAGAATGTTTGGTTAAAAAATAAATTACAGAGTGAAAATGTCCAGTTAGAATGTTTGGTTAAAAAAAAATTACAGACTGAAATGTCCAGTTAGAATGTTTTGTTAAAAAATAAATAACAGACTGAAATGTCCAGTTAGATTGTTTGGTTATATTGTAACTTGGCGATGAACATGTATATGTTTTTGCCAATAAATATTTTGACTTGACTTGACTTGGTTAAAAAATAAATTACAGATTGAAAATGTCCAGTTAGAATGTTTTGTTAAAAAATAAATAACAGACTGAAATGTCCAGTTAGAATGTTTGGTTAAAAATAAATTACAGACTGAAATGTCTAGTAAGAATGTTTGGTTAAAAAATAAATTACAGACTGAAAATGTCCAGTTAGAATGTTTGGTTAAAAAATAAATTACAGACTGAAAAGTCCAGTTATAATGTTTGGTTAATGTATGCTAGTGAATTGCAATTCTGGGACTATTAGCAATATAAGTATGAAAGAGGTGCCATTGATTTTGCAAGTTGTCTGCAAATTTCTGTGACGTTATCTTTGCCTTAATATAGATAATTTTGGTGATAAATACCCGATAATAATGTAAATTGCTAACCTTGAGTGTGCCAATATTCAAATATTTACGCGGACGGTATTTAAAAACGAGTGCGGTATTTTCCGATTTCACAAGATATGAATTTTAATTGCACACCGTTTGTACAGTAGACTTACTTTTCAGGTTGTTTGTCTCAGGGAAATTAAAAATTCCCTAAATTCACAAAAACTAAACAACACAAGAACCATTTTAAATGCCCACATGAGTTATATGGTACTGACAACAATATCTTGTGTCCTCGTGACTTACATATGTAAACTTTATGAGATATTAGTAAAAGTGTGTTTGACCTTCAATTTCCTGGTCGCTTCCTGGTCGCGTAAACGGAGGGTAATCATTGATTTTTCTTTTCGTAGTAGAAAGTTCTTTAAAAAGTACACAGCATTTTCTTTTGAATTTAAAATTATGTTTGATATTGCTTAGTTTTTGTGAATTTATGTAAATAGAATTTTAAGGAATTTTGAGGTCTAGCTTCTTTACTTTTCTAACGTTAAATACTGTATGCAAAATGAAGATACATGAGTAACATTCATTTTTGAAAAGTATTATTGATGGACATTTTACCGTTATTGAGATTTTGATAATTTTCATTTTCTCGATAAATGTGCAGGGAAGGAGTGTAGTGGCACCATAATCATTTTGCAAGAGAGATACTTATACTTGTAAATCAATTTATACCGGTCTCGTTAACCAATTGCGTCCGTACTGAAAGTGTCTTTATACAGAAAAAAGTCAAAACTGTCTATGTACTTTTCCCTATTTCACTTATTTTAGTAAATTTCATTTGCGTTGAAGCAAATTCCATCCCATGGTCAACAAATGATCTTTTTTTCACGACACCAAAGGTTTTGTATAAAGAGAGAAAAATGAACATTGTGTTTTAAGTGCCAATTTTGATGACATGTTCTATACAGTAATTGTAAGTAAACTTAATTGGATGTATCGTGACACGAACTGAAGAGCTGACCTGACTAACCTGTGGTGTCAGAACATCTGTGTTGTCGGTCGGGTAGTAAGTGTCCATTCGAGCGACAAGACAGGCACTGTACACGTGACTTACCTGTAGTGTAAGAGCATCTGTGTCTTCGGTCGGGTAGTAAGTGTCCATTGGAGCGGCAAAGCAGGCATTTCAGAGGTGACGTGACTTACCTGTGGTGTAAAAACATCTGTGTCTTCGGTCGGATAGTAAGTGTCCATTGGGGCAACAAGACAGGCACTGAAGAGCTTACCTGACTTAACTGTGGTGTGAGAACATCTGTGTCGTCGGTCGGATAGTAAGTGTCCATTGCAGCGACAAGACAGGCATTTAAGAGGTGACGTGACTTAACTGCGGTGTAAGAACATCTGTGTCGTCGGTCGGATAGTAAGTGTCCATTGGAGCGGCAAGGCAGGCATTTAAGAGGTGACATGACTTACCTGTGGTGTAAGAACATCTGTGTCGTCGGTCGGATAGTAAGTGTCCATTGGAGCGACAAGAAAGGCACTTTACACGTGACTTACCTGTGGCGTAAGAACATCTGTGTCCTCGGTCGGATAGTAAGTGTCCATTTGAGCGGCAAGACAGGCACTGTAGACCTGACTTACCTGTAGTGTTAGAAATTCTGTTTCGTCGGTCGGATAGTAAGTGTCCATTGGAGCGACAAAAAAGGCACTGTACACGTCACTTACCTGTGGCGTAAGAACATATGTGTCCTCGTTCGGATAGTAAGTGTTCATTGGAGCTACAAAACAGGCATTTAAGAAGTGACATGACTTACCTGTGTTGTTAGAACATCTGTGTCCTCGGTCGGATAGTAAGTATCCATTGGAGCGACAAGACAGGCACTGTACACGTGACTTACCTGTGGTGTACGAACATCTGTGTCCTCGGTCGGATAATAAGTGTCCACTGGAGCGGCAAGGCAGGCACTGTAGACGTGACTTACCTGTAGTGTAAGAATATCTGTGTCGTCGGTCGGATAGTAAGTATCCATTGGAGCGACAAAACAGGCAATTTACACGTTACTTACCTGTGGTGTAAGAACATCTGTGTCCTCGTTCGGGTAGTAAGTGTCCATTGGAGCGGCAAGGCAGGCATTTAAGAGGTGACGTGACTTACCTGTGTTGTAAGAACATCTGTGTCCTCGGTCGGATAGTAAGTGTCCATTGGAGCGGCAAGACAGGCACTGATGAACGCTAGTAAGCACACGACCAAAGAAAGTACTTTGCAACAGTCTGTACTTGACACTTTCATTTTCAATGTAATGGTTGTAATCAGCTACCTGTAATGAAAAATTGTCCCAGTTAGCTCAATTGGTTGTGTCGTCGGAATTGCATGGCTAGGCGCTATCGCCGTGACGGTGCGGGTTCGCTCCTAGGTAGAGGCACTATCATTTTAAAGTCAATACCGAGTTATAAATGGGCTGTTACTGAGAATGCACATATATTCTTGGGCATTAACATTCACGATTTTCCGTCTGACATCAAACTCGAGCATTTAAATGGAAGTACATAAAAATAGAACTACAGGCAAGTCAAATCCATTCCCCAACAAGTTAAATATGCTTATCAGGAATTAACACATTCAGAAGACACAGCCTCTTCACGCAGAAAAATATAGAGAAGAAAAACATAGCCCAGATAATGAAATAATCAAATTCAAAGTAAAACCACGAACAACGAAAATGAGACCATAGGGGTTACCGCCTTGGAACGGTCGGTGGCAAAAAATATGTCCCTGGTGAGTTAAAGTCAGCAGTAACTATGTGAAAAATTTTTACTCTTTAATTCAATTTTTGAAGTCGTGAACAAGAAAAATACAGGATGTTTTTATAATTTAAGGTACATTCATTTTAAGATCTTTTCTCTAGATACTAAATATTAAAAGGTAAACAAAATAGATACTAAATAGATACGAAAGATATAAACATGGATGCACCACAAGTTATAAAAAAATCTTTATTTTTCTTGATAAAAACGCGAATCTGAATAATTTAAAAAAATAAAATTAAAAAACAGACTTAATTTATAATAGAATAAATAATTACTAATTTAAAAGAATAAACTCAATTGTGTGACGTCATTTTAAGGATTGAAGTCAGCAGTCTTATGACACCGTTTCCCCAAACAATATTACATATATATAGGCACAAATTTATGAAAATTTAAAATGTATCACGCATTGTTATGTATTAATGTTCATGACAGTGGAAAAATTAAATGGGGTGTGATTATACAACTCTACAGAGCCCACAGAGTGACGTGTTCCTTACTTAAGTGGGGAGGAGGGAATTTATTTTTTGTTATTTCGTTTCTACGAAATTGTTTTTCGAGAAATAGAATTTCGTTTCTTTTAAATGGTATAATTTCGATTTTAAGAATAAGTATTTCATTTTTTTTAAATTGTATAATTTCGTTTTTAAGAAACTGTATTTCGTTGGTAAGAAATAGTATTTTATTTTAACGAGACAGCTTATTACGAAATAGTGTTTCGTTAATAAAAATTAGAATTTCGTGCATTTGAAAAAAAAAATTATTTACAAAATAATATTTCGTCGATACAAAAGTGTGGCAAATGTCACTTTATGGGCTCTATTTAACTTAATGGAAAAAAAAGAAATCTCTTAATAATCCTACACATCACACATTGCTCGATACTCACAATATAATACGCGTATAATAATCCGCTCAATGAAGCACTATGCGAGATATGTGAAGCTTTTGCAACTGTTTAATAGTTTTTAAAATCACTCAAAGCTCGTTTGAGTTACTAAGCCAATTAAAATAGTCTTCCAGCCGTTATGTTATAAATATTTATGAAACGACCCCAGTTATTACGAACTTTGGTTGTATGAAATATTTATGTACCGTTTGCAATACTGTTAACTCAGTAATGTTCGTCGGGTACAAAATTTGATGTATTGCATATTAGTGGATAGGCCGATCCACAAAATTTAATAGTTAGACTCCAACGAATTATAGAATGTTGAATAAAAGTGGTTATAGAAAAAAAAATGAAAATCAGAAATAAGAGAACCCACGAAAATGATTTTTACCGATAACCACGAAATATTGTGGTCACAAAAATTAATGAATCACATCAAACTACTGTGGTTATTGTTCCAAAATCAATGTACACATTTTGGAGCGCGAATGAACCATTGGTGTATATAATTCGCGTGATGAAAAATGTATTCATCGTTTGTAGTAAGCTATCTTCATAATGGTTGCAAAATGTGTGCACGATGGAGCCCAAATCAATCTCCAGAAGATTTATGACTAGTTTTATTTATTGTTTCATTTTGTATTCGGTTTGAGCATGATTTATGCAATTCATCAAATATTTTTTCGGTTGCTTACCATCTAAAAGGCTAAACACATACATGGTCGAATGCAAGACTATGGAGGGATTTGTATCTTTTAATATAAAAATTGCATCTTTTCAGGCTAATATCAGACAAAACTCTATCCATTTAATTAAAAGAACAATTTGCATTTTCTATCGCAAATATTTGCTGTCATGACGCAAAAATGTTGTTTTTTTTTTAAACAAATTGCATCCCAAACGACATTATATGTTATTGGAAATAACAATAAAAAATGTCTCCGAAAATATTTCTACAATCAATTTGTTTGAGTTTTGACATCAAACTGATAAATTGCATAAATTTTTCAGTTCTGTGGAGATTGTTTAAACGATTCTTCTTTTTGGTATCATCTCTAAAAGTGTTATTGTGTCATAGTTTAACAGTCTCTTGAGCCATATTTCATTTTTGTTGTGGACCTTAATTTCTAGAAAGCTTTAGTTACTTCCTACGTCAGTGTTTTTGTGTAGTCCCAGGGGACACGTCATGAGACGGCATCAGTGACATAGTGTTAGCAAAATCTTAACATTTTGATTTGATTTGATTTTTGTAGGTTTTTTTGAAGAATTATAAGTAACAATGTCCATGTTGAATTCATATACACATGATTGTATCTCCATCACATATATCTACCTTTGACTCAAATACACATATCTACCTTTACCTCCATTACACATATCTAGCTTTGCCACATTACACATATCTACCTTTACCTCCATTACACATATCTACCTTTGTCTCATTACACATATCTACCTTTGCCTCCTTTACACATATCTACCTTTGTCGCATTACACAAATCTACCTTTGCCTCTTTTACAGATATCTACCTTTGCCTCATTACACATATCTACCTTTGCCTCCTTTACACATATCTACCTTTGCCGCATTACACAAATCTACCTTTGCCTCCTTTACACATATCTACCTTTGCCTCATTACACATATCTACCTTTACCTCCATTACACATATCTATCTATACGTCAGTTACACATATCTATCTTAAAAGCATTTCACGGAAGTGTGTTATTAACATTGCGCGTCGAAAAAGAAAAGTCCTAATATTGTTCAATGATTACGCTGTTAATCATGCGGACACACATTTTGGTGTCCAGTGGTGTTTTATGAAATAGTGTACCATACGACGCTGATCATTGAATGGTAAAATATGACAACACCGCATTGATGGTTCCATGTTCGCCGTCAAATGCACACCATTTTTAGAGTCAGATCAAAATTGGTTTACTTATTACTCAACCCGGAGCTAGGCGTCATCGGCAGAGTTATGGATAATTTCTTTTACTGCCTATGAATAGGCCAAATCAAAAAGAATCTGCAATAGTTTCATATTTGTCATGTTCGGTCGCTTTCAAAGTTCCCTTTTCATCTATTTTCATAAAGTGTCTTCAAGTTGATGATATTTATTTACATTATTTAATATGAACAGGCTTAATCAAAATGAACCTGCAATATTTTCATAATTGTCATGTTCAGTGGCTTTCAAAATTCCCTGTTAATCTAGTTTTTATCATGTGTTTATGAGGCTATGCTTAATAAGCTATTCATGCCACAAATAAACTTTAAAGAAATGTTCTTTCTACATGGTTGGTTATGCGCTTAAAAATGCGCTTATAAATGTCACAGCTTTAAAATTTACATCTTAATTATATTAATTGATATGGAATCGAGGTCTTTAGGGACCCTTTAGAGATGTGACTTCTCGTGCGTTGAATATTAATCATTTAATGGTATTCCACCGGTATTTACCTATTGCTTTAAATTGTTTTTAGCTTGAAAAAAACAACTTTTAAATTTGTTTTTAATCTTTCATACGTGAAACGAATCACGTTAGTGTGTAACTTGTGCGTTGAATCTTGTTTCGAATTGCAAAAGAAAGGGCTCTCACTGAAATGGTGTTTGTTAATTTTTGTTCAGTTTATATTAACACTAACAGTGATAAATTCTCTCTTAATATCCCTCAAGCAATGTTTTCTAAACTAGATTAACTTTACATCGTAGCACACTTAATGAATTATGCCCACATCGGTTGAGTATTTAACTAAAAGCACTGCGTAGAGAAAAAATCGCTCAACGTTGAAGCCCTTGAGCATTTTGCATTATTTAAATGTACGACTAAATATATTTACAAAAATTGAAGAATTTAATCTATATTTTACTTTGTTCATTATGGTATGAAAAACAGTGGGGTTGTATAAAATATGTTAACCCCTCTTGGCTTCACGTTTATTTAATTTTAATGGCTGTTGGAACAGCCGCGTTAACGAACAAGAAAATAACGGCCAGATTCAATTGTTTCAAGTTTTAAGCTTTCATTGAAGACTGTTGCTGGCAGCTGATCAGAAATAAAGAGCTACGTCAATATCTTTCTAATGTAAAGTTCGATATTTTTCTAATATAAAGTTATGAACAACATTGACCAATTTGAACTTGGTTTTACTTTATGTCTACATGTTACTACAATAATTAAAAATTAAGATTCTGATACATTCGATAAGTGTATGATACATGACAAACTAATTATATACTGACAAGATTAAAAGCTGTGCACAGTACAGATAATATACTACACAAAATTTGATAAGAGCCCCTTTTGTAATATGTAAGTTCTCCCGCTAAGATAATTTTACACTCAAGTTTCACTTCAATATTTCGCCTCAGATGACTAATATATTGGTTTTATCAAATAAAAAATACAAATAATAAAGTAATGTAAACTGTTCAAAAGTTAACCAAAGCAAAACAATTAACAGAACTACAAAGGTGGCCATTATCAAATTTTAAGTAGTATATTACACTTGTTTTGATATATGCGTGTTACAACACCGGAAGTCAAGTTTGTACGATTGTCCTTCATTGTGTTAGATGTCAAAATAATTTTTTGCCATGAATTCCTCACTGAATGCAAATAAAATGTCAATCGTGTTACATGTATCTAGTCAATATTTAACATATATGTTTCGAATGCACAGTTTTTAAATTGCGTCAGTATAGAATAAAGAATGAGATGGTTGCGTGATAGGAAAAGCCAGAACTGAAGAAGAAAAAGTAGAAAAGAGGATTGTCGAGAAATTCAAGTCGCTAACATTCATGGGTGTATAATAAGATATACAGAACGTTTGTGTTGCAGGGGCGTATGCAAGTTTTAAATATTGGAGCGGCGAAACTTTTGTAATATAATTTAATTAGTTTTGTTTAAATGAAAAAAAAACTAGAGATAAAACTAGAGATGCACGGACAAAGAGGTTTCATGATTACTAAGTTTGTTTATTTTAGAACAATATTAAGGGATTTTAATAGCTTTTGAAAACCAGGGGTCATCTGTTTTCAGTGAAATTTTATACTACTTATAAACATTATTTAAATTTATTTTCATCGTTCAAATAAACATTTATTTTATATTTAAAATGCAAAAAAAACACAATATCCATCTTTATATTCTTGGAAAATTTGACCACTTTTCCTAAATACACCGGCACCAAATTAACCCCAAGCTCAGAATCAGGAGGGGTCAAAAGTGGTAAAATTCAAATTTGCTTGCATCAAAATGTAGGAATCTGCATCGATTAAAATCCTGAATATTTTAAGTCATTTGTGTTAAAGATTTTGAAGCATTTCAAAAAAACATATTAAATACCTCATCGTAAACTAATGAAAACATGGATAGTCATCCAACAAACTAGGTTTAAGGGCTTGCCAAACTCCTCCAAATTCTGTTCATCGATAAAAAGAAAATTATCAAAATCTCAATAATGGCAATATGCCGTTTAATAAGACTTTACAAAAATAAATGTTACTAATGAATATTGATTTTGCTTACAGTAAGACGCGTTTGAATAGTAAAGAAAACAAGCTGGACCTTAAAATTCCTTAAAATTCTATTTACATAAATTCACAAAAACTAAGCGATACGAAACATAATTTTAAATTCCCACGTGAGTGCAATGTTACTGATAAGAAAATGTTGTGTACTTTGTAGAAAACTTTCAACTACTAAAAGAGAAATCAGTTATTGTCATCCGTTTACTCGACCAGGAAGCGACCAGAAAATTGAAAGTCAAACACACTTTTACTAATATCTCCTAAAGTGTACATATGTAAGTCACGAGGACACAATAAATTGTTGTCATTATCATATAACTGATGTGGGCATTGAAAATGATGCTTTGTGTTGTTTAGTGTTTGTGAATTTATGTAAATAGAAGTTGAGGGAATTTTTATATCACGCTATTTTTCTTTAATGTTCTAACGTGTCGTACCATCTGCAAAATAAAGTTACATTAATAACATACATTTGTGCAAAGTTTCATTTAACGGCATTTTGCCGTTATCGAGATTTTGAAAATTTTCTTTTTATCGATGAACAGGATTGGGAGGAGTGTGGTAAGCCCTTAAATGTTCGCAACTCGGGTTTTGCAAAATTCTGAGGTTGATTAGAAATATCCATATATTTTTTTCAACATATATGATCCACTACGTATTTGTTAATATTGGACACCAAAGCTTATGTAACATGTCGCCGATTATCTTATTAATACACAGACAAATATAAATAAACAAAATCATTATTGATAATACTCTGGCACTGTACGCGCAGTCATAAAGTCCAATTAACATCCGGTGGTCATCTTAAGTCGTTAATCCCTGTCACGCGCAGCTAGTTAAGCGTATCGATGACTGTCTTCAGTGTACCCAAAACTAAAGGCGACATAAAAATACTGGAGCGGCAAAGTTAAAATATAACGGCGTCTGGTCAAAATATTAGGGCGGCGGCCGCCGCCTCTGCCGCCCCATTGACTACGCCTATGTACAGTTGCGCTAGCAATAAGATCTATGCCAGTTTTTTAATAGACGGAAAAGGAACTTTGAAAGCCACGGAACACGACAAAAATGAAAATATTGCATGTTCGATTTGATTGAGCTTGTTCATAAGCAGTAACGGAAATGCATATGATCACCAATATTTACCATTTTTATGTTCACACCGCCTAGCCGTGGGTGTAGTGCAACTCAATATTTTCACATATATAAAGATGTTGCTCAAGGGCCTTCAATTAAGGCATTTGATAACTACACTGACTGTATGAACAGGGCGACGTTTCACTACCGCAAAACATCTTCTAAAATTGAATAGAACATTAATGACCAATATTAGGTTTGTTTGTGTTATGATACACCAGAATTTCGTTTCAACTTCAATGAAAACGAGAAAACAAAACAAAACTGCTAAACATTGATTTTGCGAAAGTAAATAAAAGTTGCCATCCGATTAAGAGATTTTTGTGACCTGGTAAAATGATTATCATCTGTGTATCATAATGTAAGCTTGTCGGGAAAAAAAGTTCGTATAGACAAAACACAATCGTTTACTCTTAAAGACAAATTATTAACTTGTTGATAAATATATAGTATAACAATACAAATAATTTAATAATCTGCCAAGCAACATAGGGCGAAGTACTTTCTCAATAAATTTAAATGTTATGAAGGTTAAATTTTAAAGGTCCTTTTAAGTATTGGAATTGTAGCGGTTTCAATGATTTCAAATGTAAATAAAAGTAAAATGTTAAATATGTGTTTCAGAAACTTGAACTCATATTTTGAAAATTAAACTCTCGACAAGCTTTAAAATTGTTGTTTTGTTTTAGATCTGTCTACCAACTATTTATTTCAACAAAAGTTTCCCATGTTAACTTTGTCAAGTTTTCATTTTGGCTCAGTACAATCTCACTAAAGTCAGATCTAACAAAATGTTAGATCTGATGACGGCCCGCAGACACCGTACATAAGTAATAGCGGTTTTCCCAATTTTTAGAAACTGTCAACAAAGGAATCATGATTCATTACGCTCGCAAAATGATCTGAAGATGTCATTACATTAGAAATGAATGCAATACGACTTAAACACATATATCTCCAGTAAATTATGTCTTACGAAAGCTGTCGACACTTCCCATGGTTCAAAATATTATTTCTACTTTCACTTTTGCGATTTTGTAGGCGACAATCTGATTGGTTCAAAGGGTTAGTGATAAAAAAACGTTTTAGTTACTCGTCGTCAGATCCTGATAGCGTAGCGTTTTTCAGGAAATGATTTTAATCAGATTGGGCTCAGTACAATATCCCGTGAAGATTCTCAAATGATGTGTAAATGGTACAAATATGCTCTGACTCAGTCATATCATGTTGCTAGTTATTCTGAATGTGCATAAGGAAATTAAGACGCTAATTTCCGGTTTTTCGCCCACACTTCGCTCACACTTCCTGTATATGTCAGATGTGCAGTTTTAAGTTTCAAACTAATATATTTATTATCCATCCGGTTCCAAAATATGAATCTTAAAATCGTAGAATTTCTAAATAAACAAATATTGTTGTTGAAATACGTAGTGATTAATTGTTAACACCGGATAGCATACATTTCCGCGCATTTTTAAACCAATATGTTTGTTGACTCGTGGTATAATTTTTGTTTTTAGTAAACAATCTTAACAGAATATAAGCATGATTTCTTATAAGTATCTTTCACGTGTGTTGGGTAAAGATCGCGAGATCCAGCCCGAGTGAAAGAGCGGTAACGAGGCTCTGCCGAGTTACCGTCTAAGTGCATATTTTGCGATCTTAACCCAACATAAGTGAATGATACTTTTTCTTGCATACCGTACTTATTTTGCGCATTTTGGGATATTTTCCTGTAAATTTTTCGTTGCACTACTTTTTTATAGTAGCGGAGTGATATACAAGACATGCCATCATTCATTCATCAATGCGTAAGACGTCGTGACATCATATAAGGCGCGTGACTCATTCTACTTGGGGGGTGTAGAATCAAAATTTCTTACACGGGTGAAAACACCGGATGACCTGATCTGGTATGCAAAAAAGGCGTTATACATTATTATACAGATGAGGAAATATTATTTAAGTATATATTTATATATAAGTTGTAGAGTTTTTTTTTCAAAGTGTCAGGAAAAAAAGAAGAACATCCTTGATAATTGTACGCGCACTCTTTTCGCAGCGGCAACTTCTTACATTATCTGTTTCCACTGCCACCACTGATATTTTTTATCAGATTTTTAGTTTAATTTTTAATTAAACTAAAATTGGTTCAATAATAGTAAAAATAAAGTGTCCCTTGCTTCGGTATTCATATGAAAAAATAACGAATAGCAGGGAAGTAAAACATATTCATTGAAAACGTTTATTGTTTTGATATTTCTCATTATCAAAGGTTTTTTACGTCAATTGTCATGGCAGGGTTCATGACAATCAGATCGGTGATTAGATTTTGTATTCAAGCTTCAAGATACCGGTCTGATACCGGCCGAAGTTTGTCGCGCGGCGGAAATAGCCGAAGTTTGCCGAGTGAGCTGGTTATCCGATAAAAATTGATTCGGCGTTGGAAAATGGTGCATTACAATTCACTACTTACTTATTTATGCATGTTAATTATTTCTTGGTGTAGACAAATGTACTTCAGGCGAAAAAAATGTGTGAGTATCAGAGATTCTATCAAAATGAATATAATGACACCGAAGGCATGTTGGGGGTGGCGGAAGATTACACTTTTTGTAAAGAATTTCCTCCTAAACAAAGGACTTCGAAGGACCAGTTGTTTAAACCGCGGTTTAAACTAATCAGGCATTTAATCAAAAGATATAAGGACAATTGTATGAAATATTTTGAATATTTGTTATGTTATAAGTAACTTGTTTTTTCTGGTGTACAATTGCATAAAATAAAGATAAAGTGATATCATTTAAGCTGTACAAATAATTATGTATTTTTAAATTAATGCAAGGTTATTTTTAACCCGCGGGAAAAACGTTTTAAACCACCTTCCCCCTTGAATGGCAAAATGGCCCTTTTTCGATAGAAGTTCATGCTGGAGATACAGGGTGATTCATAATATTATGGATAAGCAGACAACAGTCCTTCTTAAAGTATGGTATGTTATATATCAAACAAAACTTTTTGGTGACATTAACGCTATTAAATTTCAACAGTGTATCCGATATTATGAATCGCCCTGTATGCCGTTCCGCTACGGTCATGAAAGGCGCTGATAGGGTGCAAACTGCAAAGCCATACTAAGTATGGAAATAAGAAAAAATGAGATAAACCACATGAATGTCAAAAATCTGATTAATGGCCTTAAAACTGCACGCTCGCAGTTCATAGAATACTATTCTATAAAGGGGCTAAAAATTGCTAGTAATGAGCGATTTATGCCGTAACTTTGAACTAATCAGTATATCTTAGAATCTGCTGTGAGTGAATTTTACTGCGTTTAGTAACGTTATAACAACTTTGGCTTTACATCTTTTACAGTTCTTTGACTGTGTAAGAATATTTTACATCAAACCCGTGTTTCATACGATTTCTTTGAATACTTACTTTTCCACTACATTTATGTTCAATTCTTTATATCGTGTTGGTTTGAAACTCGTGGACCGATCTACGAAAATTGATACCCCGAGAATATTAATCATTTTACAGTTACTGGAATGAGTAGAATCGAACTTGATCGTTAAAGTGTCTGCAAACAGCGTGAATCACGAGCGACAAGTAAATTTAAATGTTGTTTTTTTGTATTCAGTAATGTTTTTTTTTCTGCTAATGTTATAAAGCGACGGGTTTCTGTTAGTCAAACAAAACATACTGATTTTTTTGTCATGAAAAAAAGAAAAACTCTTCAATTGTGGAAGAGACTTTAAAGCTGCATATTCACATGTCCAGTGTCCAAGGTTATAAAACTGAGCATGGAAACCAGTCTCAAATCTCAAGCATCTGATTGGCTGAAATGGTGACTGGTCGCCATTTCAGCCAATCAGATGCTTGAGATTTGAGACTGGTTTCCAAACTCAGTTTTATAACCTTCAGCCCTGAGTGGACTTTTTCAAGTATCAGTTGTAGTAAATATTTCTTGTACCATTATGAAATGCCTATCTAATGCCGTAGGGAAACGAATTTTGCCGCAATTTATGACTACTCAGTACATGTTGGGATCTGTCTATATCGAACATCTAACTATGTTGCACGTTTTTATATACAAATATGCATTAGCTACAAGAACATAGTCATAGTAGTACATGTATTGATAGATTTAAAAACCACATCCATAGATGACCTGCCAAACATGTAATAGACATGTTGTTACAAACCAATCTTGTCTGATCGAATGTACGGGAGACTTTTTTACGGCCGCCACACGGCACACAAAAAACGCTACAGTACTGTGATTATGAAATAGATAAAAAGAAACTTTTAAAGCCACGAACATTACAAATATTTAAATACTGCAGGCTCGGTTTGACTGAACTTGTAAAGTGACATCGTTTAAAAACTATGGAAAATGTCACTTAAGGGGCTCCGTAGTCAACAATTCCTAAGTGCAACGTTCTTTTTATTTTCTTTCTAAAGTAATTTAAGTCAGTTTGGATGAAAATGTATCAGTCTACGCGAAGAAATAGTTATCAGGCATACCAATGTAAGTACTAAAGTAGGATACAATAGGACAATAGGTACGTTTTCCCACGCCGAATCAATTTTATCCGATAAAAAGATACAAAACGCTACGGCTGTCAACAATAGACGAGAAAAGATTTTTGATGCAGAGCATTTTAACCACCGTAGCGACACAAAAGATATGCTAAGGCACAAATAATATTTTTTTCTCCGATTAAACATGTTTGAAAACAGAAAAGTAACACGGGATTGGTAAATATCTACATTGTATTTAGCATTAAAAGGATAGCTTTGTTTTTTCTATGTATGGTATGACTACCCCATTGTTATCCAAATTTTCCGGGATGGGCATGACACCAATAGAAGGCTAGCTACGCCCCTGATGGTTATTACATGTATAATTTACTTTGTGAATATAATTCCTTTTTTTTCGTGTATAATATTTCGAGTC
Source organism: Corbicula japonica (assembly GCA_038501625.1). Classification (NCBI taxonomy): domain Eukaryota; kingdom Metazoa; phylum Mollusca; class Bivalvia; order Venerida; family Cyrenidae; genus Corbicula; species Corbicula japonica. The sequence continues at coordinate 341,185 of JAZAYU010000376.1, read as the reverse complement.
ACTTTTATAGGTTATTTACGTGAACATTCATGTTTATCAGATTGTTGATTCTTGTCACCCGATTGCGTACAATATGTTTTTTAAAATATTGCTGTTCATTATTAGCCAAAGGCATTTGATTGCCGATTTTCCAAGTTAAGTTTTTTGTTGTTGTCGACGTCGTTATTGTTGTTGTTTAAATGGCTTATAAAGTGGCATATATAAATATACAAACAAAATATTTGTTGTTGTTGCTGTTGGTGGTGGTGGTGTTGTTGTCGTTGTTGTTGCTGTTGTTGTTGTTGTTGTGTGGATGATAATTTGTTCTTTAACTGTTTTGGAACTTGATGGTTAAAAGGATAAGTCTAATTTAGGCGCATATAAATGTAAGGTATCTAAGGGAAAAAGGGAAATTTATTCATTGAGGTGACGTAATAGAATTGGCGGACGAAATTGCTTATTATGAATTTCGCGAAAAAATTGTATTCCATAGTCAAAATTTGTAAGAAAAACTCCTAAAACGCATGAGAAATTAATAGATAAATGGTGATACTTTCTAAATACATTTAGAACTGAAAAAAAATAACATTACAGACACATTTTCCCGTGATGTACCCCATTTTAACACAAACGACAAAATTCAGGGACTTTTACCACATCCATGTCATTAAATGCATTGGCAGTCTCACGTAGGATAAAGCATGCTCATGTTTTATTTCATGGGATTACAAGCTCACTGAAGTTAGATGTAACAAAATGTTAGATCTGATGACGGCCCGCAAACACCGTATATAAGCTATAGTTGTTGTCCCCGATATTCTATTTTTAGAAACAGTCATAACGCCGCGAATTGACATGTCACTAAAACACACATATCTTCACAGAAATACGTCATACGCGGGATGTAAACACGTTGCATATTTATAACACTGTGTATACAAGGACACAGCTTAAAATACAACCTTCGGAATGCTTCGGCAATTACAGCGATCATCATGCACTTTCGCGATTTTGTAGGCGGCAATCGGATTGGTTCGGACGGTTGTTGATAAAAGCACGTTTTAGTGTCTCGTCGACAGATCCTGATAGCGAAGCGGTTTTAAGTAGATGATTTTATTCTGAATGACGAGATTATTGACTCGTAGAATCTCGCAAACCTAGACATTCTAAAATATTCCCTTGGTAACTAAATGTAAAATTGTCAAAGGTCATACGGTCCATTTTATTGTGTTATTTTAGCATTGGATCGATCCAGTCTCACAGATAATAGTTGTCAATGATTTTTTATAATTACACTTTTGATTTAATTATTGTTTCTGATCTTATAGAATCAGGTGGCATGCATGGAAATTGACGTCACGGTATTACTCTAATTGCGTGACAGATGGTGCGTATGTCTGAGTGCGTGATCGAGGGGGTTACTAATTTTCTGTTTTGAAAATCATAAAAAGTTACTGTACCTACATGTTTAAATGTTTGTATTCCGTGATAGGAAACCAGTCTTAAGAAAACTTAATTAGACTGGTTTTAACTATAAAAATGAGACCCTCGAAATGAATTATGGGATTTGTGAACATTTTAAGTGAGCTAGAGGCGAATGAAACCTTACGAAAATAAGTGTTATTGGTTTGTTGTTTGTAAATATTACATTTTGTAGCAAATGCTTAGCAATAAAAAGTTGCCTACACACAGTTAAATATTTACACTTCAACTTCGTCCTCTACGATCAAGTCCTATTCATCTAACGAATCACAATTTCTGATGGTAAACAGTGTGGCGTATTACTTTAAAAGGCGTGGCTACAGTGGAACCGTTCACAATTTATTGGACGTTGCACAATATTTTGACGTGAGACGTCGCTGAGCACGCACGTTTTGCCACGAGTTGCTGTGAAAACAAGTGCCGTCATTCAATTTGTCGTCAACGTTGCTGTTTCAACAGCCATTCGAAAAAGCCGTAATATCACGAATTCTTCTTATAATTTCTGTATTTATTAGAGTATTAATGTATGTAAATATAAGGATTGCATCGATATTTGATAGTTTTATTTTGGTATGAAAAACAGTTGGATTGTTTAAAGTAGACATTAAGCCCTTCGGGCTTCACACACTTTAAACAAACCAACTGTTTTCCATACCCAAATGAAAAACATCAAATATCGATTCAATCCTTAAGAGTGAAATACTTCAATGAATTGGGCTATGGTTGATATTTATTGTACAAATATAATATCTATTATTGACTGAGTAGGAGCGAATTTTCCTGACATACATGTATTAGACTGGTCAGTACATTTTCTTAACGGTTCTTATTGAATTTTAATGCTTTAGTAACGCTATAACGACTTTTGTTTTACGTTAGCTATGTAAGAATACTTACTTTAACGTTTACTTTGTTTACGTGTCATACATATTAATATTTATGTTATATACTTGAAACCACTTGTTTATGTTTGTCATAACACGTGACTACGCACCTTTAAAGCATGCTTTTAATATAATAATTAATATAATACGGTACTGAAGGATTCTGGGAGAGAAAGTCAAATATTATCACAAAATTTATCTCATCGGAATACTTTGAGGTTGTCTCAAATTTGCCATTTCTTTGATGGTGTTACAGAAGTTACCGGTGTTAGGCGAGAAATTAAAACATTGGTCTTTTAAACAAACTGCTTTACAACTTTGCCATTTGTATTAATGTTTGTATTGACGGTGATGCATAGCATGAACTCAGGTTCCATTTATTCGTGCTGTATTAGTTTAGGTCCATGATCTTTATAAAGAGACATTAACAGGGCTATATTGAGTGACGTTTTTAAATAAGAAGAAACAATGTAATTCGAATGACTTAATACTTGCAGTGATAAAACATCAAATCACAGAAATGACGCAAAGTATTTAATATAAATAGAAGTTTTTTCCTACCATTCGTGTATTATGCAACTCATAATTTAATATTTTAGCAAATTGTGTTTCTGATTTGTGCTTCTTAAAATACCATAAATTCATTTTATTTTGAGTGGGTTTAATATTCGCTGATTTTGCCTTCTGAAATAATCTTATTTTAATATTCCTGGTGCATGAAACGTGCGAAAGTCCATAAGATTGTTTTAGAGGTTGCGTAAATTAAAAATATGTTTCTCATAGTTATTCAAAGTTGTAAAAAAGTAAAACGTACATATCAGAAATAGCCACACTCAGAAAACCTGCCTCCCACACATCAGAAAAGCAGAGGATAAGAAAGCATGTGTAAATAAGATGTGATAAATTTTAAATAACACACCACAACAGTGTACGAAAAATGTGAAATTACCGCCTTGGCAAAACAAATTGCAACTGGGGTTTAAACCAAGTCCTAGGGTGCACAAACCTCACACGTTACCAAACAGGTTCTCATATGAACAAACCAGTACAAGTTGTCTTGGAAAATTAGCTCTAATCCACAAATTTACCGGACAATTTTGCATGCACAAGCATACAACGTATTAAACATACGAGGGGAATTGCATTGTCAAGCAAACAAGGCGTATTCAATGACGTACGTAGACCAGAGCACCTGCAGTCAAATCAGCAAGACCACGATGACAGGAATAAAGGAAAAAGATCGAGTTTCTGCGATTTTTTAAATTACCACTATATAAAACATTTAAACGACAAAAATTTTAAAGTAATCTGTGCATTTTAGAATCAGTTAGGAGTGAATTTTACAGTGTTTGTTACGCTGTAACAACTTTGGCTTTAAATATATTCACTTGTACGTGTATTGTGTAAGAATACGACATCACATTAACTTTGTTTACATGTTATCAACACTTTATAATAATTTGGGGCACGTCACGGCAAAAGGTACCTTTGGTCAATTTTAGTGATATTTTAGTTTTTACTAAATTTAGGAAGCAATTACCAATATATATCAATTTCTTACTACTAAAATGTGATTTTATTACACATTTTGACAATAGAATGGTATTATCTATCGCGAAATGCATAATAAATAATGTCGTCTGCTCAAATTTATGACGCCATTTCAAGAATTGACGTCAAATGCCCGAATGTACCTTTTCCCGTGACGTGCCCCATATTAGAAACGTTGATATTTGAAAACAATATTTTCGTCCGGATACGTGTCCCGGGTTCTTTAAAAATAGCCGCATTATTGAAGTCATTTTCCCACTATATAATTGAATAGCCTTCCACGAATATAGCATGTCCTTAAGCTCGACGCCTACTTTTTATAACTGATTATAGTAACTGATATTTAAACTTATAACTGATTACGGATGTGTAGACAATCACTTAATGATCTTTTTCTTGATAAAAATAACAACAACAACATTTATTGATCAGATAAAGGCGAATTTACTGTTTTATTCCAATAATTTTCAAAAAGAACAGACTAAACATTTTAATCGTTCATATTTATGGCAAAAACTGATATCAGAAAACTTATGTTCAAAAATGACAAGGGCAGTAAAAATCTATGTACACCATAGTGCGCTCAGCTATAAAACATAATAACAAAATATCATTTTCGATAAACTCGCAACTCGGTGTGACACAGGGAGATGCGTTCCAGTCTGCTCTTCATGATGGTCGTTAATGATATAATTCAGAATATCAACACAGATTTAATTAAACGGCATATTTAGTATTGAAGAAAAACAATTGTACGCTGACGATCAAGTATTAGATATATAGATTTATTTCAACATAATGTGTAATATTAGCTCTAATCCACCCATCATTGAAGTATTGTTCGCAAGCTCCGCCTTATCACTTCAATCTATGTTAAACAATATTGAACAGTATTGTAATCAATGGGGCCTTAAAATAAACACGTAAAGTACTCATATTAAAAAAACAACACTTTTCATGACTTTTACCTATATAACGAAAAACTTAAAATAGTATAATTATTTATCTTGACGTTTTTTTTCAAAAATGGTAGTTGGCATAGAACACAAAAAGCTATTTCCGAACATGCATCTAAAGCAATGCACAGATTATTTTTCAGTGTTTAACCAATATGAATTTAGCATAAAAGAAAAATGTAAACTTTTTGACATTGTTTCGCCAGTTCTGAACTATTCATCGGAGGTCTGGTGTTAAAATAAATGTAAAGATATAGAAACAATTCACACGAAATTTATACGAAGAGTTTTATACGTTAATAAATCCACAAATTTAACTGGTCTGTATGGGGAGCTTGGACGTGTACCTTTGTCAATAATAAGAAAAATTTTCACGTGTTACATTTGGGTAAAAATATTGAAACTAAATAACAAATGCTTAATTAAACAAGTATAAATTTCGTGTGAATTGTTTCTATATCTTTACATTTATTTAAACACCAGATCTCCGATGAATAGTTCAGAACTGGCGAAACAATGTCAAACATTTTACATTTTTCTTATGCTTAGAAACGATTCTAATAATAATATATCATATCACAGTCACATCTGGGCATACCAAATCAAAACTTTATTAGAAAATCTAGGTCTGTCCTATTTATGGATCAACCTTGACAATTGGGTTTTTGTGTTACCAATTATAAACCAAAGACTACTTGATCAATATTATCAACAATGGTACAGCAACATTAATGATGCGCATAGACTTATAACATACAGCAGATTTAAGCATTCATTTAATTCAGAACCATATCCTGAAATAATACATGAAAAAATAGCTCTTAGCAGGTTCCGGCTGTCATCACAATTAGAACACAAAAGAGGTCGATATTCTTATATACCAAGAGATGAAAGAACATGCAGATTCTGTAATCTAAATTTTGTTGAAAATGAATACCACTTTCTATTAGTTTGTCCTTTGTACACGAGTATACGTCAAAATATTTGAAACCTTTTTACAACATTTTGACAGATTAATGAGTAGTTGTCACAAAAAAAGAAATTATTGACCATTCTAATGTTATATATTTTGCTAGTCGTTTATGACAATATATTGATGTCTTTTTGAATGCGCTTCTCGTTTATGATAGTATATCACATGTCACTCCATTCCTTTAACCATTTTTTATAGGCTAGAAGCAATGTATTTTGCTTAATGCTGAATAAATGTTGTTGTTGTTTGTCGTGTTTATGCCAATAAAGGACTTTGATTTGACTCGACATGTTCTTTTATATTGTCGGCTTGTTTTGTTGCAATATGAAAGAAATAAAGTCGATCTTCACTCATTATCTGCGAAAAGCTGTTTTGTATTACTTTTTTAGTAGTTTCACCCAGGAGTGTGAATGTAAGGATATAATTTTACTTTCAATCACAAGTTGTTCTCAAATAATTTGTTCGATATTTCTCTAAGACGGTTTATTTTAAATTGTATCCCTTGCTAGAGTTTACTAATTAAATAATTAATACTTATTGCAGAAAACATTTACTGAATTTTTATTCTTCTTTTTTTTTCAAAAGATGAAACATTAGTATTCCCTTTCAAAATAATTAAGTATTGTAAATTTTAAGAATACATGTAATGTACTAGCAAATAAAAAATCAGTTCAAACGCTCCTACGAGACATTGTAAATTGTATTTTATACGGAACGAAAACATTTATTATTTAGCATTTGTAATTTTTCTGAATGTAAGCTTTTTAAAACATTGATTTTCAAATATTAAACTATATATGGAGAAAATTTCACATAAGTTTTCCGCTTGTTCTATTTCAATATATTAATTAATTGCCATCTGTTTATTACTTGTGCCTTTTATAAAAAATATTGTTTAAACCAAAATTACAATATTTAAATATAAAACATCGGAATTGAATTGCATAAGTATTGTAACAATAACCAGATGCAAAAAGTCCTACCTGAGTGAAATCTGTACAAATTCCGTCGGTCAAAATTTTTCATCAACTGCGCCCAATGTATTAGCGTTGATTATTTTATACCCATTGTCAATTTTAAGTAATATCGGCAAAATCGGTATAATTCCGGCAATTAGCAGTGTTTTATCTCTTGAAGCAACTGTCTACTGTCAAGTGTCCGTAATGCTTTGATTTCCTTACGTTGTTGACCAAATCGCTAATTGGTTCGATTATCCCAAAACTGACGTAGAACACACCTGAACCACGCGCCAGAGGAACACGGCGATAACGACAGGGTAATTTTCGTGGTAATTTTACACTCGGATTTTTCCCAATCCAGTAGTCAATTATATCCACGTTGACGTTTTAACTACCTCGCTATAAATTTAGAAACAATGTGAGAATTAATTGTAGCAGAATACATTGAATTGAATTCTTTCGACGCTAGTTGGTTTTTGTTTATATGGGCAATTGTCGTCAGTGCGGGGTGCTAGAGACGATATCGGAATGACAAGTGATTGGAAACGAGGGAGTTCTCGAGAGTTCGCAACTGTATCGAAAATCAGGATTCCTAAATGGTGATAGATATATTATTTTCATCCAAAAGTTCGTGCAATTAACAGTTAAATTAACAGAGAACACCCACGTTGTACTTAAGAGCTTATGTTGATAAAAAAAACATTCGTTTAAACAGATTACAGAATAATAATAACACAACACAAAAAAACATGCCCTAATTGATAATAATTATAATTATTCATCTTCATCATCATCATCATTATCATCATCATCATCATCGTTGTCGTCTTCGTCGTCTTCCTCGTCGTCATCATCATCATCATTATCATCATCATTATCATCATCATCGTAATCATCATTTCATTATTTTTTTCAATGTTTTCGGGCTTCACCCATTCTAGGTTGACCCATACCCAAAAATAGCTAAACAATAGAAAAGTTTTACGTCATTTTAAATGCCAAGATTTGTCCTTTAATGAAGAGAGAAATCAACATTTTTATCTCTTTGTCCCGTTTTACACTTCCAGGAAACTCAAGTTCACACACAATATTACAAATGTCGTATATTGTATACATTTGTTAGACCAAATGACACAGGATATTGTTGTCAGTATAATGTTACTAATATTGGCATTTAAAATGATGTTGTTTCGTATTTGTGTTTGGATGTAGATAGAATTATAGGGATTTTTAGGTTTAGCTTTTTTCTTTATTTTGTTAATGTTCTAACATCACGTAACGTATGTAAAATCAACTAATAAGATATATTTTTAACATTTATAAGAAATTAATATTAAGGGCCTGCCACACTCCTCCCAATTCTATTTATCGATAAAAAGAAAATTATCAAAATCTCAATAACGGCAAAATGCTGTTAAATGAAACTTTGCACAAGTGTATGTTATTAATGTATCTTTATTTTACAGATGGTAAGACATATTAGAAAATTAAAGAAAAATAGCGAGATCTAGAAATTCCCTCAACTTCTATTTACATAAATTCACAAAAAATAAAGAACACAAAACATCATTTTAAATGCCCACATGAGAAATATAATACTGACAACAATTTATTGTGTCCTCATGATTTACTTATGTAAACTTTACGAGATATTAGTAAAAGTGTGTTTGACCTTCAAGTTCCTAGTCGCGTAAACTGAAGACAATCACTGATTTCTCTTTTAATAGTTGAACGTTTTTTACAAAGTACACAACATTTTCTTGTCAGTATCATTGCGCTCACGAGGGAATTTAAAGTTATGTTCTGCATCGCCTAGTTTTTGTGAATTTATGTAAATAGAATTCAAGGAATTTTTAGGTCTAGCTTTGTTTCTTTACTTTTCTATTTTGTCTTACTGTATGCAAAATAAAGATACATTAGTAACCTTCATTTGTGCAAAGTTTCATTGAATGGCATTTTATCATTACTGAGATTTGATGATTTTTATTTTATCGATAAATAGGATTGGGAGGAGTGTGGCGATGCCTTAAACACAGTTGATTTCACTCTTTTTATAGTGAAATCAACTGTGTTTTATATCATATCCCATATCCCTTCGGATATTTTAAAAAAATATATATTACATATAATATTGAAATGTAAATAATAAGGGGAACAAGTCAACTTCTTGTTAGGGGCTCCGTAGGACTGAGCCCTTTGGGTTGACGTTTTTTTTTTTATTTTTCATTCTTATGTTTCTCTCAGGCTATATCTAAGCATTTCTGGAGTTTGAAACAGTGACTGTCATGAAACCGAAATCATTTATATTTCAATCCACTTCCGGACCTGTTATTTTATCTTTGAACATACACTTCAACCAAAAGAACACCCGTACACAAAGGCCATCTGTGAATAAAGACCACATTTTTATTTAAACTATTGACTAATTAAAAAAACAATTTCCTCTTTGGTCCAAGACCGCCTGCCATCATAAACCTTTTGGGTTTTCCACTGAGTAGTCTTTGAAGACAGGGCCCAAGATCATAAAACTAAGTTTTGAGATCAGTCTCAAATCTCAAGGATCTGATTGGCTGAAATGGCGACTGGTCGCCATTTCAGCCAATCAGATGCTTGAGATTTGAGACTGATCTCCAGATCTAGTTTTATGATCTTGGGCACAGGTTTGAATGTGCATATAATTCTCTCAGATTATTGGTTTTTTTATTTTGTTGCTTACTTATATGTGCATAAAACATTATGAAAGACATGGTATCTGTGTTTACATATATCTGTTCTGTTTGGTTATTGTAAATAAAATTAAGTTTTATATTCGTGGGCATATAATTCCGTGGTTTTCAGTAAAAAGTCTTTTTCCTGATTACTTAAATTCGTGATTTTCATTTTCCAGAATATGTTTACATACCTTTTAATGTTATATTATATTTCTTTGTGGCTTTAAATTAGCAGTTTTTCGTTAACCGTAATAATTTAACATACATATGTACAATTTAATGTAATGTTATATTTGGCTTTATTAGATGTCCCTGAAATCCACTAAAATTAGTACTCCACGAAAATTAGTACTCCACGAAAATTAGTACTCCACGAAAATTAGTACTTCGCGAAAATTAGTACTTCGCGAAAATTAGTACTCCACGAAAATTAGTACTCCACGAAAATTAGTACACCACGAATATTAGTTCTCCACGAAAATTAGTACTCCACGAAAATTAATTATATCTTTCGTTTTTGGATCGGAAGACACAGAGTTATCAATTTTCTGACTATTGAAAGTCTCGATGGGTCTAATAATAGCAACAAACTGCAGGCCTAAGAACCGCCGAAAAGTAGTTCTAATTTTCAAAAGTCTTGACACCGTGTATGCCGACCCCTCAGTACTTTCAATGCTTTGATTGGTTAGTCCAAAGGTGGATCCTCTACTGTACGAAAAAGCATGTTGATTTCATCCGCAATCTGCATGATCTGTTGACCTGTAAAAATTTAAATGTTGGTCGTTTAATTTATTTTGTATTTAATCTTTCACTGTAACCATAATTCTTCATTGTATAAGAAACTAGTGGCTGAAACCGTAATTTACCTAATTTCTAATACCTCACAAACTTTACTATATTTCACGATTGGTTTGAATCTTAAATGGTTTGCTACAATTAGAATTAATTCAATAAGGTTAAAACTAAACAATTTATTCAAAGAAACCACAATCGAACTGTAAAATTCTTCGTTGTATATATTGAACTGAGCTCAACCTGGGGTTTTGCGGTTTTTGTCGTGTACGGGGCATTTCAAAGTTCCATTTTCATCTTATTATTTTGATAGGTTCACACATAGCTGTCTTGTTGATAGAGGACCCGACTGAAAGATAAGCTACGTAAAAGGCAGCATGCTTGTTTCTCAGAAACTCGTGCCAACACGAGCGTGCTTGTTTATTGCCCAAGGTTATAAAACTGAGCATGTAAACCAGTCTCAAATCTCAAGCATCTGATTGGCTGAAATGGCGACCAGTCGCCATTTCAGCCAATCAGATGCTTGAGATTTGAGACTGGTTTCCAAGCTCAGCTTTATAACCTTCAGCCTATGTCACATCAAAATATTGAGCACAGTTAACATAAACCTAAAGGTTTATTCCGGTATTGTCATGACCAGAAAAATGTTTCAACACAAAATGCAAACAATCATCATACATATATTTAATTTTCTGTCCCCGAAAACATATCATTGAATGTTCTATGTTCACCGTCAAAACCACACCATTATTTAGAATGGATCAAATTGGGTTCTCTTACCTGTGTACATACATATTGAGTTGCGCTCAGTCCTGAGCTAGATTGCATGCATGAACCATAACAAATGCATTTCTTTTGCTGAAACTAAACAGGCTCAATCAGTCTGAGCCTTCAAAATTTTCAAACTTCGTCGTGTTTAATGACTTTAAAAGATTCGTTTCGTCTATCCCAAAGACGCAGTTTATTGTTGCAAAATTAGTTGTGATTTTAAATAAAATAAAATAAGAAAGTTGACATGTTTTACATCCGTTTCGAAGTCTTTCGCTTTGCGCTGTCGCAAGGTTGTCATTTGCTGTTTCACAGATCGTGGAGGCTACAGATAAAAAATACGTAGACTGAAACATAAAAGTTGATCATTATTAAAGAATAACTAGACTCTATTTAATATAGTAAACTGTGATGGTGTATATTCTCAATATCTATTTGGGACACGACACCGGAAAATATGTCTTCATATTTTTGATATTTTAGTTGTTACTATATTAAAATGAACTTAAATTTTCTATTATTTTATCACTAAAAGGTTCATTTTCTCGTGATGCGCCCTATTTAATATTGACACTTTGAAATAGTTACTTTTTATGCAAAATAATCATGTAAATATTATAATACGAGCATATCACGTTTTTTTTCAAATTACACAAACTATGCCTACTTGTCCCCGCCGTTTAATTGCAAATTTCGCGCCAAACTTTGTTGCGCACCCAAGTGAAAACCCCAATTAAAAAACTTATAACTTTTCAATCAAAGAACATGAAACATTTGATTAATTAATATCAAACATTCTTTCTTAGTCCTTTTTCAAGTATAAAACAGACTTGACAAGAACCAACCTATTTTCTTTGTGATATAAATCGAAATTGAAATAATGGCTGCCAAAACTCCCATCACAATGTTGCCCACGGATAGGCTAAAACAGTGTCCGCACGCCATACAGCTGTCACAATCTGTATGATGCACTGAAAAAAAGTACATTAACATAATGAAATAAAGACGATTATGGTAGTTTTCCGATTTCACAACTTTATCAAATTTACATCGACACCGTTTGAGTCATAATTTTAAAACTCATTGGTTGACTCAAAACCAAAATTGTTTGATTCACACGTGTAAATTTGCAAAGAACGTTTTCCCTCGCCAGATGATGTAAACGTGTACATTTCTTTAAAAAAAGACACACTAAAACGATGTAACTATGCAACCGGTGTACATGTAAAATTCACTTTGTGAAATCAGAAACTACTGTTCTCAAAAAGTGTAACAAGATAATCTATAAATTATGAAGAAAAAACAGACATTAATACGTTATTTCCAAATATACAATGTAGTAAAAACTACAAAGCCAACAAATACTACCGAACAAATCTTTTCCCCGTGACGCGCCCCAATTTGTTGTTGTTGTTTTTTTCCGAATGTCTGCTGCGAGCTATTCTTGATACTGAATTTGCTAAACATGCATATTGGTGTATGAGGAGAAATCAATATCTTAGTACATGTCTACTCTAAACCGCTTCCTTTGTTGTGTGACGGCCGTAAAAAGTCTCCCCGTACATAGTCAATTCTGTTATCAGTAAATAATCGTTTTCTGGTGTCATGCAGTGATAAATACGTTTATCGGGGTTATCCTATTAACCTTTTTGCCCCAACTGGGGAACGAACCCGTACAGCGACAATGGCTAGCCATGCACCACCAATAACGCTACCTATGGACTGGGACAACTCCAAACAAAGGTTGATCGGATAACCCCGACAAGCGTAATCATCACAGCATTACACTTGAAACCGACTATTGACTAGTAGCAGTAGTATTGACTCAATGTACGGCGAAACTATTTACAGACGCCACACTGCACAAATACTACTGTGTAAGTGCATCCACGGTACCACTGATCCAGTATGTCCCGGCTCCGGCAGCTAATGCGACGACCATTCCATCACGAAGAAACAGGTGGACGCCTTTATTGATTCCGTAGTCAACTACAAAGTTCAATCAATTTCACAAGTAAGTTAATTGAGTTCAAAAATAGGCGCCTTTAGTGATTCCGTAGTCAACTACAAAGTTCAATCAATTTCACAGTAAGTTAACTGAGTTCAAAAAATCGCTTTTTTTATTCAGTAGTCAGCTACAAAGTTCAATAGATTTCACAAGTAAGTTAATTGAGTTCAAAAATAGGAGCTTTTATTGATTCCGTAGTCAACTACAAATTTCAATCAAATCCACAAGTAAGTTAATTGAATTCAAAAATAGGTTCCGTACAAGATTCAATCAGTATCACGAGCAAAATAATTGAGTTTCATTGAAGCTCCTTAGTTTATTGATTTCATGGTCAAATTTAAGGTCCACTTAAGATTTTAGAACTGTAATATTTCCGCCAAACATCGACTTATGCCGTCACTAATTCGTTTTTTTCCGAACGCCGATTCGTACGTTTCCGGTTGATACTATTTTTCGTAAAAGGAGTCTACTCTTTAGGTGTTTTCCGCGATTATGACGTCATTAATAACTAAATCAAATAATAACAAAGAGCGGATATAAAATTGATGTAAAGTAAACAAATATTTTCATAACAAATACTCAAAATAAGTCTATAGACGAACAACACTAAGTAATGAATAGAGCTTATATGAAATTAACCACTGTTTGACCAATCCTCCGTGGCCTAATGGTAACGCTCAAAGATCATCATTTTGACGGACCCGGTTCAATCCTCGGGAGAGGAACCCTTTTTTTCCCCTTTTCTTCTTTTTTAAAAAAAATTATTGTGAGGAAATTTTTGGAGAAAATAGTATAATCAATAGGTTTAAAATTCGGAAATAATTGTTATTCTTCATCTTCATTTAGTAGCCATGAAAACTGAAATATTGTAATGATATTATTACAAAATACTGACTCTTTTATAATACAGCAACAGAATCACGATATGAAACTAAAATGCTTATGGAATCTGTACTTTCATTTATGAAAATGTTGCTATTTTATTGTTTCTATAATTGAACAGTAATTTTGTGATACTTGTCTTATAAAACTAATTTTATGTGTTTGCACGATGATTTTTTCCTTTAAAAGAATGCTTTGGTTGCTGTGGTTACGGTTGCCAAAATTACTTTTTTGAGTTTAAATGTTAACCAGCATAGCTGATTGCTTGCGTATTTCTTGTTTTTCAAAAGATTTGAGGGGGTATAAAAAATCATCATTCGTAAACCAAGCCCTTTGGTTTTTGTGGTTTTTAACCGTTTGGTCTGGGCCATAGGTACCTATTTTGTAGGCCAATAAAAATGAAAACGAAGACGGTAAAGTGCTCTTTTCTTTTAATTATTTGCTTCTATACACATCGCAGATAATTTTTATGTATAACACAATTATTTTACTGCATTAAACATGCACAAAAATTACAGATAAAAACTTGCTTAATTTTTGCAGATCGGAAAAATGTGCATTTCCGAAAATGGGGTACACTTTAAAAAAGTCAATTTATAAAGTGTTAGAAATAAATTCTAAACATAATGCTTGTTTTTCCTGTTCAGATATGATGTCCTTAAACAATTAGCCTTTATTTTACAAAATTTTACAAGGTTTCAAAGAAATAGAGATGAATTTAGCTTCTAGTATGTTTGATTTTACAGCCCATTTTCCGAAACAGAGGGTCCCCTTCTAAAATACTAAATTTCTCGAGTTACGCATGGTAAATGTTTTTTAAAACTCGTGTTTAGATGTCTAAATGGATGTACTTGGAAATGAAAACAACAAAATCCCAGTCTGCAAAAGTGCATATTACAGTTCTAAAACCCTAATATCACAAGCAATTGAGTTTAAATAATTCCATAGTTAAATATAAGGTCCTCTCAATATCACAAGCAAATTTATTGAGTTTATATAAAAAGCCTGTATTGATTTCATAGTCAAGTAGTCAAATTTAAGGTCCTTTTAATATCACAAGCAAATTAAATGAGTTGAAAAAATGCGCCTTCAATGATTCCATAGTTAACGTTTAGATCTTATCAAAATTCACAAGCAAATTAATTGAATTTAAATAAAGCGCCTTTGTTGATTCCAAAGTCAAATTAAAGGTCCTCTCAATATCACAAGCAAATTAATTGAATTTAAATAAAGCGCGTGTATTGATTCCTTAGTAAAATTTAAGATCCTCTCGATTTTACAAGCAAAATAAATGAGTTTGATTAAAGCGCCTTTATTTATTCCATAGTCAATTTCAATCAATTTCACACGCAATGTAATGGAGTTTATATAGAGGCGCCGTAAACATGTACAAATTCCATATTGAACAACAATGTACAATTTCACATGCAAATTAACTGAGTTTAGGTAAAGCTCCTTTATTGATTCCATAGTCAAATTAAAGGTCCTATAAATAGCACAAGCAAATTAATCGAGTTAAAATAGAGGCGCCTTAATAAAATATATAAATTGTTATAGAAATGTTTAACTTACCAGCATCGCTAAAAGGGGTCTCGTGGCCAGCAAGAATATGAAAGGATGTGACCAATCTGAGAATGACAAGGCATATTGTAGCTGCCAAGATGATGCCACAGAAAACACGACATTCCCCGCAACTGTCACAGTCACAGGCTGAAAGAACAGAACAGAACCGCACATCACAGGCATACAAGTATTCAGCATGAGATTATATGCATATTTACACGAACGCGATCACAATCAAGCAATAACTAAACAACAACACACAATGCTTCGTAAGAGCGACAATGCACGACGGGAAATGTGATGATTTATATAAATATTAGGATACAATTATTAATACTATTAATACTACTAATTAGTAATAAAAACAATTAAGGGTTAACTCGATATTTGATTGTTTCATTTAGGTATGTTTACTCTAAACAATCCAGATGGGGGGTTTATACCCAGGTGAACACTATCAAATATTGATTTCATCCTTATATTTATACACATGAATAGTCTCATCATTACAGAAATTATCAAAAGGGGCCAACTTGATTTGCCAACACGGCTTACGCGGCGTACGCCGATTCCTAAACGGGCACCGGCAAATCACTTTATTTGTTCCGAGATTAAGCCGGGATCACTAACCTGCGCACGACGAATACGCCGGTTACGTTTGAGCGGCGAGCGTTTAACAACCACAGCCGTAGCTATTGACACCATTTAAGTTTCATATTTCACACCGGTGCGAGCTTATCGATGACCGGTTAACGCCGGTTCGTAAGCCGTCTTGGCAAATCAAGTTGGCCTAAGGATTCGTGATATTACGGCTTTTTTGAATGACTGTTGGAACAGCCAAGTTAACGACTAAGTGAATGACGGCATGCTTTTTCCCAGCACTCGTGGCAAAACGTGCACGGTCGACGTCGCACGTCAAAACATTGTGAACAGTCCAATAAATTGTAAGTGGTTCTACTGTAGCCACGCCCCTTAATGGAATATGTCACACTGCACACCATCAGAAATAATAATTCTTAAGACTTCATCGTAGACGACGAAGTGCAAATATATCAAAAAGGTGTACACGTTTCATCACTCACCTGTAACTCGTGCAGTTAATCTCAAGGTTTCAATACCATCAGAACATTTAAACGCTTTTCCATCATAATGTGTCTTAACTGAATTAATAACCCAGTGGAAAACTCCATTTTCAGTATCATTTTCGAACGTAAACGGCCCCAGGTCAGTTTTTAGTTTAGATATATGTTCTTCACAAGACGTGATGTTACACTCCGCAACACTCATCAAATCATACTTCCAAATGTGCACGCCCGTGTAAGGATAGTTCGTGCACACCAATGTAACCGCTGTACCTTCCGCGATCTCCCAGTGTCCGTCGTGGACGTTTTCTGATGTTAGCGTGATTGCATCTGTACAATAATATATATTAAATAAAAATAAGTTAAAAAAAGTAAACAGGAAAACAACTTGTAAGGTTATATATACATTAGAAATATAAACTTTAAATTGTCTTTAGTTGCATATTATATATTACTAATTATTAATAAAATTATTTGTTTTCAAGCTTTATTGGTGTGTAAATTGTCGAATAACAAACAAGACGTTTATGTAGGAGTGAATTGTCGAATGACTAACAAGAAAATAAAATATGTGTAATACTTCGAATAATAAACAATGTACATGTATGTACATGTATGTGCAAACTGTGGAATAACGAACAAGATGTTTAAGTATGTGTAAACTGTTGAATAACGAACAAAATTTTAAATGTTTATGAATAACAAACAAGAGGCTTATGAATGTGTAAACTGTCGAATAACGAACAAGAGGTTGATGAATGTGTACACTGTCGAATAACGAACAAGAGGTTTATGAATGTGTAAACTGTCGAATAAGAAACAAGAGGTTTATGAAATTAATGTGTAAACTGTCGAATAACAAACAAGAGGTCTATGAATGTGTAAACTGTCGAATAATGAACAAGAGGTTTATGAATGTGTAAACTGTCGAATAACGAACAAGAGGTTGATGAATGTGTACACTGTCGAATAACGAACAAGAGGTTTATGAATGTGTAAACTGTCGAATAAGAAACAAGAGGTTTATGAAATTTATGTGTAAACTGTCGAATAACAAACAAGAGGTTTATGAATGTGTAAACTGTCGAATAATGAACAAGAGGTTTATGAATGTGTAAACTGTCGAATAACGAACAAGAGGTTTATGAATGTGTAAACTGTCGAATAACAAACAAGAGGTTCATGAAATTTATGCGTAAACTGCCGTATAACAAACAAGAGGTTTATGAATGTGTAAACTGTAAAATTAAGGCCAATGAATGTGTAAATTGTCGAATAACGAACAAGAGATTAGTGTATGCGTAAACTGTCGAAAACAAACAAGAGATTTATGAAAGTTTATCAATGTACATGTATGTTTAAACTCTCCTCAATGCCAAACAAATAGTTTAATGATATGTACACTTTGCCAAATAATGAACATAAGGTTTATGTTTGTTCAGACTTAAATGATACTTATATTCAAGAATCGGTGATAAGACGGAAATAACCGATCTGGCATGCAATTGTCAAACTGTATCATCATTATTTTTGCGTGGGTTTCATTTTCGCGTATTTCGCGCTATGGCAAATGAGCGAATTGAAACCCTAGCAAAAGTAAACAATGTTTTCATAGAAAAATTAAGTTGCGCGAACTTATGCCCGTGCGAATGTTTCAATTGTGGCTTTTGCGCGAAAATTTATCCCCGCGAAATTATATGCTAGAAGGCAAAATATGTACATACCGGACATAGTTACTTGCAAGTGAATTAGAACACACAGAAACTCGACTTGTAGAAATAACTTGAAACAGTGTGCCGGTTTCATCTCCTGATAAAAAAGATGTTGAAAAATTTAGCACTAGACTCTACATTTAAAATCGTTTTGTTTATTGAAATGGCGAGAAATTGTGCAAGCAACCGGGACTGGAACCCGGGACATCTGCTTTCCGGACTGATTAATCCGGATTGATTTAAACATCTTTTCTCCAAAATAGTGACTTGATTTGTAATAATATAATGCAGCTGTCGTCATCTTAACTTTCTGACGTCATTTCAAGAATTGACGTAATCTCTCGGAAGTTTCCCTTCCACTGACGCGACCCATTTTTAAAGCGCATGCAAAAACGATAAAACTTTAGCCCAATTTTAAAAATAAACTGACAAATTAATAAAAGACAAAAATACCTTTCGCTTTTGTTATTCCTCATTGAAAACAAAACAAAACCTAAGTGGAAAAAAATCCGACAAGCCAATGTCAAAGGTACTTTTGTAAGTTGGTGACTTGTTCATAAAAATAGGATCAACCATATTTGAAATATCGCCAAAAGGGAGTAAAAACTTAATTGCTAAATGATATAATATACCACTGTTTAATACTGAGAGGTATTCAGTGATTATAAAAGTTTATGAGTCTTATAAATCAATAGGACAAAGAGTGTATATTTATAAACCTGACGCGATAATTTGAGACAAAAAGACAATACTATACACGATAGTAAAATATGTGGTACAATCAAGATCATTTCCCTGTATGAAAATTACACACACATAACGTGACAGTCACGTGATCAACAAGTTTATTTTTAAAAAAAGGTTTATCGGCGAAAAGGTTTTACAAATTTGATATTGCCAAGCTCCCTTTATGAGTATCGATTACTGAAAAATTTACTGAGCCAAAATGAAAACTTGACACAATACAATAACATTAACGATGCAAATGATTGCAAATATCTGTAGGAGTGTTAGCGAAAATATATTTATCTTGGAAGTTGTCGTTACAGTATCTATCTGTTTCAAAAGACAGTATCACGTGACTGTCTACTTATCCCAAATTAGTTATAGTTACTATGGTTATTTATCAAACGAATTCATATTAATTTATCTCCATTGTTTCGAACAGTGTCAGTTTTCATGCTTTCGCGGATAAATTGCGTTATTTTGATAAAACATAGCTTTGAAATGGCGTCAAATAAGCTTCTTTATGACGTATTGTTATGACGTCATAAACCCAAACTTAAAACCGGTTTCTAAACGTATTCTTATGGACTATCATGTGTACGGCTACCAACTTGGAAAAACTGAAAAGAAAAAGTGATAAAAAAATGTAAAACCGAGAAAATTCTATGATTTCCCTAGAAAGCATAAAATAAATAATGATTCTCTATTTTTAATGACAACACATTCCTAGAAAGTTCCCTGTTGTGCAGATGACAGGTTTCGACCATAATAATTAACACAGTTGTTTTTGTTATTGAACTCGATCCATTAATCTATTTATGTTCGATCCCATTCAATCTATATTCCTACTATATCATGACAAGTAAATTTCTTCGCTCTTCAAGTTTTGAATCTAATTAACCTCTACTTTCAGTTTCAATATACGTGTGTTTGCAATATGGAAAATATTGAATATGACACTATACTGATAAGCGAAAGTAAGCCCTAATCATAGATTAATTATATAAGAAAGAAAGAAATATAAACGCCTGATGTGTGATGCTTTGTTAGACCGTATATGTCACAAAACGTATATGTCACACGTGTGATATATTCGGTCGAATACGTTGACACGTGTGATATATTCAGTCGAATACGTCACACCCTTTAGCCGAATATGGGACATATAATGTGACATATTCGGTTGGAATTAGTTTTTCCACGCTCTTCAAAACGTATTTATCACTCATAAAAATGTGTCAAAAAATAAAAACAGTGTATATAAATAGAAGTCCTATTATTTAAAATATTAAAGAACATTAACCTGGTGCTGGGATTGTTAATAACTTAATATCATCATCATCATCATGCAACATCGCGACAACACGATGCGACAACATATTTTCGTATAAACTGTTACACGGTATGTATCCCAATAATCAGGGCTCGGATGATAACGCCAGTCTCGGATGATAATAGCGGCTCGAGTTGTGGATGACAGAGAGAAAAGCGCAAATATATTATTTTAATCTTTTACCTATGCCCATTTAAATCACGTTTGTGTTTGCAATTGTTCTAGGCCAACATAAATCATTATAAAAATACAATGCCTTTTGCAGATAGTCACTACATCGTGGTGAAAACCACCGAAGAAGGTGGAAAATTCGACCCTTCGCTCAAAATTAAACAAGTTTCCAACACTATTAAGGTAGTTGAGTGAAGAAAACATAACTATTTGATCATTGACTGTCCCTATGTTGATAAACAATCACAATATGGTAACATTGTTCTGTAAAAATGAATTTAAATTTAACTTTTTCTGAAGATGTCCAAGCGAGATGGATATTGCTTGCTTCTGTGAAGATAATAGCTGGCTACATATTTTCTTCAAAACTATGTATACAAAATAAAGCAATATGATTTCTGTTGAAATTTTTGAAGGTCAAAGTGTACAATGACTGGACTATGGGTCCTTTTGGAAACATACCATTACATAATATCACTTAAATCGGTAAAGGGGCATAAAAATAATAATAGTTTATAAATCACTTAAAGATTTATCAAGTCTTACGACATTTTGTCTATGATTATCACACATCGACACGTGGTGGTGTGATTGCCACTACTGGCCCGTCATCAGGTAATCACAGCTTTACAAGTAAGGGGCAAAACGCTTCTGAGGGTCCTTGTCTGAGGATGTCGATGTTTTTGTTACCTGTACATAATGGTGTGCCCAGCATGTCAAATTGTGTCTGGCACATCGACTGTGGTTTTTCCATATGTACATGTATATTCATACACAACTTTATGACTATGAGACCTCAGTTTGGGACAATTTTAACTCCGGGGGATCACGACTTGCTATATCATTTCTAACAAAATTTTCTAATATAAGTTTTTCTGACAAAGACAATTGAAAAGTCACTAGTGACTGATTTTATTTATTTTAATGCTTATCCATCTAGCAGATAGATATCGACGACTCTTCTTTATATTGTTACAGTAAACATTGTATTTCATTTCTCGTTTCATTTTGAATCTGTTATTTCTATTGGTTGCAAAAGAAACCACCACAGTTTGTCAAGGAATGAACTTTTACAAGTGTGAATCCCTTTCATTTTGTTGATGGGTCGAATTTTCCACCTTCTTCGGTGGTTTTTGCCACGATGTAGGGACTATCTGCAAAAACCATTGCAGTTTTATATGGCTTATGTTGGCCTAGAACAATTGCAATCAAAAACGTGATTTAAATCGGCATAAGTAAAAGATAAAAGTAAAAATACTTACGCTTTTCTCACTGTCATCCACATCTTGAGCCGCAATTATCATCCGAGACTGGCGTTATCATCCGAGCCCTGATTATTGGGATACATACCGTGTGTTATATTATTTCTAATGTGCGTTGCTAGATTTTACGTCTCATGGTGTGGTGTTCTTTAAATCACTGTTGATAGCGAAATTGTAATAAAGATAATAGCAACGATGTTTAGAATTGGTTCAGTGTGTGAAATGTGTGATATATACGGTCAGACATTTATCGCTAATTTGCACAAATGTATATGCCACATGAAGACAGGTGTGATTAATTCGGCCGAATATGTCACACACGTACGTTTTTTGACATACACGGTCTAAAATGCTTTCATACACATTTTGCGTGACTTTGACAAAAACGCATGAAATTGCGTCAAAAACGTTTGTTTATAACTTTCGTCATAAAGTCATATACAGTTGTTTGCCCGGTTTGAAAGGATTTGTTAGATCCGGAGGATTCCGAATATTACTCACGTATTTCCGGTTGGCGCCTGTTGGCGGCGAAATGTATCTTGACAATTATTTTAGTCAAACATTATGTTACATTTGTAGTGATTTTCAGAAACATTGATAAACATTAAGTTTATGAAATAGAAATTCAAAACGGGCCAGGTATGGTAATTTTGCATGAGTGAGTCGTGTTGGCAAACCGCGTTCTATAAATAGTCGAGAGACCAACATTCCAAACGTCAATTATGTTGCAAAAGCTGAATCAAGTTTTAATGTGCAATCATTACAGATGGTATTAATCCAAATATTGGCTGAATAAAAATGTTTATTTGTACAAAATTTTCTGTGCAAGGAGGGTGACCCCCTTTGACCAGTTCCGGTGGATCATTCACATTATTTCATGATTTTTCTTGACGAGGCCCCAAATGGAGGAGCTTCTTGCAAACACGTTAGTTATTATAAAAAATAAGGAGGAAACAATTTTAATTATTTGTGAATATGCTTGGTCAGAAAATATCCCCCCCCCCCAAAAAAAAAAGTGTTTCCAACACGACTCACTCATGCAAAATTACCATACCTGGCATGTTTTGAATTTTTGTTTCATTAACTTAATGTTTATCAATGTTTCTGAAAATCGCTACAAATATAAATCGATGTTTGATTAAAATAATTGTCAACATACCTTTCGACACCAACAGGTGCTAACCGGAAATATGTGAGTAATATTCGGAATCCCCCAGAACTAGCAAATCCTCCGCAACCTTCAGAAAGCGCCCGAGTCGCTTGTAACACTGTGTAACTCTGTAGGCAGTTCTTTTAATGCTGGAATCCACGCAAAAGCTGCATTTACATGCACATTGGTATATTCAAGATCAACTTCCAAGGAAACATCCATTGGAGGTTTGATTTTGAAGTGATGGTAGCCTTATATTACCGTGTGTTGTACATTAATTCTAAGCTATTCATTGTGATATTTAATGCAGATGTTGACCTTTTGGTATTTTACTTCACGAAAAAAAAGTTCATAAAATGAATTACAAGGTGTTGCAGCTGAACCAATGAAAAGAAATCGCCTTTGGCGCCCCTAGCTATGATTTTTACACATGACTCATTTTCCACCGGAAGTGACAAATGCTCGTCGGAACTAGCTAAATGACAACAGAGATAAGTCAACAATTTGCAGACGATTTTTAAATGAAACGTAAAAAACGAAAATTCTATTTTATAGAGGAGATATTTTCCTACTTATATGAAAAAAAACATCGTCCCTAGATCGACCGTATAAAACAGTTTATGTACAAAATATGAAAAACTCACCGGAACCGGACAACTAACTGTATATTAACTTCAACCCGTTTTTTAAACGTTCTTATTTGGAATATTATATGATTATGGGAACCAGCTTGAAAAACGGTGAAAAGTGAATGTTATTACAGTGTTTGCAGACACTGGAATACCAATTTTATTTCACCGAGAAATTTTTGTATAATTCATTAGAAAGCATTATCTTTAAATGAAATTGAAGTATTACCCTTTAAAAGCTTTAATACCCGAAATATACATTGTCGAATACTGTATAAACATGGCAATGATGTTGGATAACAAATGTTGTTTTATAAAAATCATTTATGTTAGACAACAATTTAGTTGTGTTATTAGGCTATTTATCAGAAACATACATTGTAGACATAATTCCTCAGTAAGAATAATTAACTTGACCTTATGAGACCGCTCAACAAGTACCTATAAATCATTTGCAGGAAATTGTCTAAAGAAGGATATACACTTGACAAATGCTTTAACTACACCGATCATACATAATTCGTTAAAATGTGTATATAGCCTATATATATGTTAAGTTGGTTGATGGTGTTGTGGCACAGAATATTTTTAAAATTCTGACACTGTGATTGGATGAACTTTGTGATGACCGCTAAATATTGGGGATTGGTACCGCGGCTCGAAGCGTATCGTATCACAATTCCCTGTTAAGGTATTGGAACTCTAATATTTCCGCCAAACATCGACTTATGCCGTCACTAATTCGTTTTTTCCGAACGCCGATTCGTACGTTTCCGGTTGATACTATTTTTCGTAAAAGGAGTCTACTCTTTAGGTGTTTTCCGTGATTATGACGTCATTAATAACTAAATCAAATAATAAAAAAGTGCGGATATAAAATTGATGTAAAGTAAACAAATATTTTCATAACAAATACTCAAAATAAGTCTATAGACGAACAACACTCAGTAATGAATAGAGGTTATATAAACTGAACACTGTTTGGTCAATCCTCTGTGGCGTAGTGGTAACGCTCAAGGCTCTATATTTTGACGGACCCGGTTCAATCCTCGGGAGAGGAACCTTTTTTTCCCCCTTTTTCTTCTTTTTTTTAATTATTGTGAGGAAATTTTTGGAGAAAATAGTATAATCAATAGGTTTAAAATTCGGAAATAATTGTTATTATCCTTCATCTACATTTCATAGCCATGAAAACTGAAATATTGAAATGATATTATTACAAAAATCTGACTCTTTTATAATACAGCAACAGAATCACGATATGAAACTAAAATGATTATGGAATCTGTACTTCCATTTAGGAAAATGTTGCTATGTTATTGTTTCTATAATTGAAAAGTAATTATGTGATACTTGTCTTATAAAACTAATTTTATGTGTTTGCACGATGATTTTTCCTTTAAAAGAATGCTTTGGTTGCTATGGTTACGGTTGCCAAAATGACTTTTTTGAGGTTAAATTTTAACCAGCATAGCTGATTGCTTGCGTAAATCTTGTTTTTCAAAAATTTGAGGGGGTATAAAAAATCACCATTCGTAAACCAAGCCCTTCGGTTTTTGTGGTTTTTAACCGTTTGGTCTGGGCCATAGGTACCTATTTTGTAGGCCAATAAAATCAAAACGAAGACGGTGAGGTGCTCTTTTTTTTTAATTATTTGATTCTATACACATTGCAGATAATTTTATTGTATAACACAATTATTTTACTGCATTAAACATGCACAAAAAACACAGATAAAAACTTGCCTAATTTTTGCAGATCGGAAAAATGTGCATTGCCGAAGATGGGGTACACTTGAAAAAAGTCAATTTATAAAGTGTAAGAAATAAATTCTAAACATAATGCTTTATTTTTCCTGTTCAGATATGATGTCCTTAAACAATTAGCCTTTATTTTACAAAATTTTACAAGGTTTCAAAGAAATAGAGATGCATTTAGCTTCTAGTATGTTTGATTTTACAGCCCATTTGCCGAAACAGAGGGTCCCCTTCTAAAATACTAAATTTTTCGAGTTACGCATGGTAAATGTTTTTTAAAACTCTTTTTAGATGTCTAAATGGATGTACTTGGAAATGAAAACAACAAAATCCCAGTCTGCAAAAGTGCATATTACAGTTCTAAAACCTTAATTCGCTGTTACAATAATCGACATTTAAACTTATAAAAAGCCAGAAAACGGTGCAATTTACAGAAATAAAGTAACCTTTAACGCTTTAAATAAAATTATTTGGCTATAATTTACGGACTCTTACGAATTTTCCCGAGCATACCGGTATTCGGAGACCGTACCAATACAGCGTATCGCCAACGACCCTAATCGCAATACACCGATATACCGTAATACCGCACACCACATCTAAATATCACTCGTGACTATTCCCCCACCCAACTCGTGATATATCTTGGCAAATCTGAATTATTGTATCAAGTGATTACAAGCTGAAATAATCCTTAAAGAACAATACAAACACTGAAGTAAATGTTTTGTTGTTTTGTTTTATTTTTAATGGGAGTAAGGGCCATGGCTCCAACAATTTACCAGAATAATTTGCTAATTACAACAAACTCAATTAAGATAGAGAAGAAAGTAGCCCTGGGACCAGAAGCACACTTGGTTCTCTTCTTATTAATTATATTGCGAAAGGCTGTTGGCGACAACTTAACCGCTCACCAGAGACTATGTCTTTGAAAAGAAATATCAGTTTAAACAGTTTTCCGAACAAATTGAAGAACTTTTCAAAGTCAATACACAAAACTTCCCACGGATTCCAGAATTTCAAAGCAAACTTCCTCAAGCAGACGTACAATTCCAGGAGCCGTAACGTTTGCATCTTGTTTGTTTTCTTTCTGAAAATAATCAGAAAACAAAGCAGCACAACGCAACAAGAAAATCAAACAAGATACATTGCTGATTAATATTTTACTAAACTTGACCTCAAGGGTGTGGTGGGCGGGATAACAAAATATTCAACAAACAATAACTTCAAAACTATAATTTTTTCAATTTTACCAACGCCCAAATAAAACCTTTTGTTTTATACAAATCCGGAAACGAAAAGGGGTTAAGCTAAAAGACCGTCTACCGACCTGAGACGTATCGGATTATTCCTCTTGTAACCCGTTCAAGCGAGGAACGCTTAAACTGTATTATATCAGAAGACGATGTGTTTTAACACTCAAAGCTGTGAACAGTCAGCTTTAAATTCGTGACTCCATTAACACTAAACTCCCACTTCATAAATACTCATTTCTGAGATTACGAAGCGATACGAGTTTATGAACGTTTTTATTAGAAAATTCATTGCGTTACACCATTAAGAATAGTTGAAATAATTACAAAATCAACATTAATGTTACGGGAGCACTTTGATGCAAGCGAACTTTTCTCGGAGTAAAAGTTCACAGTTATTATTTTATCAAAGAAGTTAGTTTTTTCTGGTTAGAATGGTATTCCCCAGCATGGGGTGAGTTGACATTATCACGATAATGGCTTTTGATAGCTCAAAAATTACCGTTATAACAACTCAAGTTCTTGGCCAGTAAAACATTACTTTACATTACTGTAATTTGTATTCCGGATCCACAGTTTGCTAAGCTGTTACCCGGATGCACAGTACGGTGAGCTGTATCCCGGATCCACTTTACGGTTTTCTGTTTCCCGGATGCACAGTACGGTGAGCTGTATCCCGGATCCACAGTATGGTGTACTGCTTCCCGGATCCAGAGTACGGTAAGCTGTATTCCGAATCCACGTTACGGTTATCTGTATCCCAGATCCAGAGTAGGATAAGCTGTTTCCCGATTCCACATAGTCTGGTTACCTGCTCCTGTCATTACATTATTGGGTCAGGCATACACCAAAAATGGCAATGCCCTGTGTAAACAGAATTATACAGTAAAAACTATATTTGTTGAACCAAACTTTTCAAACTCCGTTAGTATCTTTCTTTTGTTTGCATATATTGATACCGACCCTCAAGTTATAGCTGGTCCATGCTATGTCAAGTGAAAATCGGTTATTATTAAATTGTATGGTTTTCGGGAAAAAATTGTTGTGCTATAGTTAATCTTCAGTGGGAGACATATTATTTTGTAATTTCATTAAAATGGTCCATAATCTAACACTTTAATATAAATATACTACTTACAAAGGACGCCGTCATTTTAGCCCATGCCAAACATACTGTTTGATGGTAATTCGGGTACCAGACAAGTTCTACAGTACGTTAAGTTGTATTCCGGATCCACGGTACGGAAACCTGTATCCTGGATTATTTCTGTTTAGAATGGTATTCTTCAGCATGGGGTGAGATAACATTATCACGATAATGGTTTTGGTGCTCAAAAATTATCATTTTAACAACACAAATAGTTCTTGGCCAGTAAAACATTACGTTGCCGATAATTTAACTATCACGTGACAAAGAAAATTCCGATATGATTAAAAATAGTAACAAGAAATTTCTTTTAAAAGATGAACGGCGTTGATGGTAAAGATTTTCTGTTACGTTAAATTAATTAAACGTAGTTTTGTCACTACAATTTTCTTCGATTGACACGTAAAATAATAATTATAAAACTGAGTCTCTTACGCATTAATTTTATTTAGAAAGAAACGAAAGAATATGCAAATGTTGTTCCTAAAATGTATTGGAAACAGAATACCACTTTTTTCGTAATATACTTATTTACTGATTTAAGAAGAGAAAAATAAAATTATTTTATGGCTTTCTATAAATTAATGTGTTAAAATTGTGTCATGTGAAAATAAAAAAAAATCGCATTATCAATTTATGTCAATACTTGTGACAAAGTGTTTTAATACGGTTTAATACATTCGGGATTTATTATAATTGTTTCTAACGACTGTTGATTTGTTTCTCTAATTTATGTAAACGCTGATCTTTTGTTATTTATAATTATTATTATTTTGTATTTTGCTTCAGTGCTGTATTTCTATCTGAAACTTGTAGCCTAAGGCAAAGATTTTCCGATTTGCTAAAATAAAGCTAAAAAAAACTGAACTGTATCGTCTACTTTGGCAGCTGAAAGCTATCCAGTATGGTGGCTGATTTATGCCATTTCGTTTTTTCGTTATTTCGCCCCGAAATAACGCCAAGCGAAAAGACGAAATAACAAAAAAAACGCCACGCGTGGCGTCTTTTCGTTTTTTTGCTTGACATTTTTTCGTTATTTCGTCTTTTCGCATGGCGTTTTTTCGTTATTTCGTCTTTTCGCGTAGCGTCTTTTCGTTATTTCGTCTTTTCTCGTGGCGTCTTTTCGTTATTTCGTATTTTCGCGTGGCGTCTTTTCGTTATTTCGCTTGGCGTTTTTTTGTTATTTTGTCTTTTCGCGTGGCGTTTTTTCGTTATTTCGTCTTTTCGTTTGGCGTTTTTCGTTATTTCGCTTGGCGACTTTGCACTCGGCGTTATTTCGTTATTTCGCTTGACGTTTTTTCGTCTTCTCGCCTTCGGTTCTATTCACGGACGGAAGGAGGGACGGACAGACAGGTGGACGGACGAAGACCATTCCTATACCCCACTCCCGCTACGCGGCGGGGGATAAAAATGGAAGGGCAGAGGCGGTACCAATGATTTTCCCAACCACCACCACCAAAACGTTTTGATTGGTGCGAGTTTGGAGAAATAAAAGTTAAAAAAAAAAGAAATACAGGTGGGGTGTGATGGATAGGTGCCTGAATTCCCACCCAATCTCAACAATAAAAACATTTGTTGGTTTGAGTTGATAAACAAATAAAATAAACTAGAGCTCCGCGAGTCGGATGTGTCGCCTAACGAAATTTTTGTTTGTCGACATAAATTTAATGTTAATACGTTTTTTGTTGTACAGTTATTAGCAATGTATTTGCACAAAATTCACATAATTATAAAATAACCTTTTAATTGTCTGATTGCAAGAAACATGCACAACAAGTTATGCCCTTGGCAAGAAAGGCACTAAATCAATCGAGGGGAATGATTTAAAAGAATGACAAGAAATGCTCCATAAAGTCAATCAAAGGGAAATAATTTAACGACATTAAGGAGACAAAATACGAGCAATATCGTCACAAAGCATACATAACACTGCTTTTATGAAACATGCATACCAAGTTTGGAGTCACTTGAACATATTGTGACATTGTTACGCTCCTTACAAGAAATGCGCTATAAAAATCAAAGAAAATTAATTCAAAAACGGAACAAGGTAGAGTTACGGTTCTTGTGCAATGCACTTCGAGTCATTGCAAAAAACATGCATACCAAGTTATGAGTCACTTGAACCTGGTGACAAAGTTACGCTATGCACAAGAAATGCTCTGTAAAATAAACCAAAGTGCAATAACTAGAGAACGAAAGAATGTAGAGTTACGGTTCTTGTGCATAGCACTTTGAGTCTGTAACAGAAACATGCATCCCGAGCGAAAAGACGCCAAGCGAAGTAACGACAAGACGCAAAGCGAAATAACGCCACGCGAAATAACGAAAACACACCGAGCGAAAAGACGCCAAGCGAAATGACGAAAAGACGCCATGCGAAAAGACGAAATAACGAAAAATCGCCACGCGAAATTACGAAATAACGAAAAAACGCCAAGGGAAATAACGAAAAGACGCCAAGCGAAAAGACGAAATAACGAAAAAAACGCCACGCGAAATAACGAAAAGACGCCAAGCGAAATAACGAAAAAAACGCGAAGCGAAATAACGCCACTCGAAATTACGACAAAACGCCACGCGAAACAACGCAAAAACGCCAGGCGAAATAACGAAATGACGCCGAGCGAAAAGACGCCAAGCGAAATAACGAAAAGACGCCAAGCGAAAGAACGAAAAAAAGCCAGGCGAAGCTAGAAAGAACGCTATTTTAAACAGTTAAATTGGCGTTTTTTTGCACGGCGACTTTTCGTTATTTCGCGCAAAAATAGCGTTTTTTCGTTATTTCGCGTGGCGTTCTTTCGTTATTTCGTCTTTTCGCGTGGTGTTTTTTCGTTATTTCGTCTTTTCGCGTGGCGTTTTTTCGTTATATCGTCATTTCGCTTGGCGTTATTTCGGGGCGAAATAACGAAAAAACGAAATGGCATAAATCAGCCACCATAATCCAGCCATACAATCATATCAAATCACGGAATTAGGTCAACACATGTCTATGTTTGCCACAAAGTGGGCGTATCTGTCAAAAACGACACATTTTAGACCATTTAATCACATAGGTAATTAATATTGATTGGGTTGTGACGTCATGTCTGGATACACATAAGGTAAAATTGTGGCAAACACTAAGTTATTTAGTGTTAATTATATAAAGAAATCCCGGTAACTTCGCTGCGCTAATTTCCCATAGGATTTCCTAATTTTTACAACTTAACTAAATAAACACTTACTTCAATGAAATAGAACTTTGCCTCACACAGTTGTGATTTTGGACAGATGTGTTAATTTTGTAGAGCAAGGCTAAATGCACCGAAAACAAAGAGCTGTGGATGAGTCTAGTGTAATGTTTTGTTGTTGGGACGATCAAAGTTTATCGGCCGTTGTTGCTTTATACTTCGCTAGCACTATGATGAATTATTTTAATGGAAAATTATCAGTAGTTTATTTTTTCAGAATTAAGTATTAAACTTAAAACTTAAGAAATGAAACACAACATTTGTATTGTTAAATTAAATTTATTAATGTTCATGAGGTTATATTTTGCGTAGATTTCATGGAAAGGTTGAACCAAGAAATACAAATAACCTCTAAATAGGGGTTTAACGGTTTGTTGTAAATATAAATTAACAAAAAGAACTTAAATAAAAATCTAATTATTTATAAACCCTGAAAAATTATGTAAAAATAAATTTTCCGTATACAGCCCTAACAGAAACATCAATCTACAACATATCTATCCTTGATCTACAAATTTCTTTAGATTCTTCTCACGTTTTATTACTGCTGAAGACACGTCAACGCATTGTCACTGGTGTTTACATATGGGTCAGCCTCACATCAGCCGAGATTGTTGTTGTTTTTTTTAATTCAGCTCGTTTACAGAAGGAGTTATTATAACTATCTTTTGTTTGTAAAAATATCATATTAAAATGTCCGATTGATTACGGATAAGAAGACAGTCACGTGATACGCGGTTTTTTTATTATTAGCAGACTGTCACGTGATACGTTGTTAATTTAAATCCTTAACAGACTTCACGTAATATGCTGTTTGTTTAAGTAATTAACAGACTGTCGCGTGATTCGCTGTTAATTTAAATCATTCACAGACTGTCGATTGATACGCTGTTTGTTTGAATAGTTATGAATATTTTTTACAGTGAGTACTTCACGCGAATGAAATATATCAAATTAGGATTATATCAAACTAAGCTACTGTAATGAACAAAATTTTAATATTTCTTACCTGTGACGTGACTGTATAGTCATCGTAAACGTTCTATAGACAGTCACGTGACACTATTTTCATATTAAAAATAATGATGTTATAACAAATTCAATTTTATTCCAGTGGTCAATACACTTAATTTTACATTGCTATATCAAATTTGTAAAACATGTTGTTAATATACCATATTTAAATGTACTTTTTTGTCACGTGGCTGTCTTATTATCGATAACGTATACACATGTATTACATATTTGGGAAGTTAAAAGCGTGCATACATTACGCTGCCTTTTTGCAATTGCTGGTTGATCATTCAAATGAAAATGGCATCTTAGTTTATTAATTTGCATCGTCTTACACCCACGATTGATTCTATTACTATACATTCTTTACCCATAGGCAAATCGGCGAGACTCTGTATTTGGTCATAATTTTCACAAGTTAGCAGTATTCTGTTGTGTGTGGGGGGTTTTGGTTTTGTACACAGGCTGTGGTTTTTGTCTGATTTCGGACCCCTTCGTTCGTTTGTTCGTTCGTTCGTTGGTTCATTCATTCGTTCGTTCGTTCGTTCATTCATTCATTCATTTAAAATGAATACAATTCATTTAAAATGAATACAATTCATTTAAAATGAATACAATAACAAACCATGCTTGTGCTGTCGTCAGTATAACAAATTGAGTGACATGACGAGAAAACCATAAGAAATTGCCAGTATACGAGATAAATTATTTTCTCGTACATGTTGCAAAACAATTAAAACATCGAGTATATTACCCCTTGTACATTTATCAAATTCTTAAAACTTTAGCATCCCTTAATATATGATTACAATGCTCGACTGTATACTTCTGAGATACCAGAAAAGTCATTTACTCCGACTTTCCACCAAATAATAGAGATATTATTCAAGTTGTAGCGATGTTGGTGTCTGTATTTTTCTCTTTCAAGATGAAAAAAATGTTTCGTAAAAAATTCTAAATGGTTAAAGAATTAATTCTCAGTTCTTGATTCTCCATATGCAATACATTTAAGCAATGATAATTAAATCCACGATATATGGGGCGCGTCACGGGAAAAGGTACCTTCGTACAGTTGACGTCAATCTTTGAAATGACGTCATAAAGGAGTAGGTTCACGTAGTCCTAATATTGGCCTAAAAATATGTAAAATTTTAAATTTTGTTACATATCTTAAATTTTAATGCCCTTGAATACATAAATAGTTATACTCTTATATATTAAAATTTTATATTGATTACTGCTAAAGGTGTTTGACAAGGGGCCATCAAAATTGCTAAAAATGAGGAAAATGTGCAAAAAATCATATTTTTGTCCATTTTCACAGCAGATTTTAGAGGATTTCGATAAGGGCACACTACTCGACCAAAATCAAATTTTGACCATGAATTCAGCACACATTTATACAAAGAAAATTCTTTAAATTAGTTTGGTCGAAGCCTGTGCCCAATATGAAAATCGCCAAAATATGATGAAAATTTAACAAATAATTGCAATTTGGCAAACATTTTCAAATTTCAGACACTTTTGACATACTTATTTTTTTATTTTGGTTTATGGGTTCATCTTCACTTTTTATCTTTTCAAGAAAACAACCATTATCGATTATAAAAAACACACTTTCAGTGATGTAAATGCAATTTGAAACTTTGAGATAATTTTAGGCCAAGTATTAGCCTTCGTGAATCTACCCCTTTGAGCAGACTACATTATTTATTATGCATTTCGCGGTAAAAATACAATTTTATTGTCAAAATGTGTAACAAAATCACATTTTATATATAAGAATTTGATTTATAGTTGTAAGTTCTTTCTAAATTTAGTAAAAACTAAAATATCACTAAGAATTGAAATAATATAATAATAATATAGCCGCCGATAAAATATCGCATGAGTTATCATGGATCGCCAATCAGATGAGTAGATATATTCTTAAGCATCTGAAATCCGTCTCGTGCTATATCCTGCGATATAATCACCGGAAGTTATTTATTATTCATACATCACAAACAGTCAGTTATCTCAGAAATAACAATCAGCTATAGCTCACTTAACATTGTAAATTAATTTGAAATAAATTTTATGTTACAACTTCATCAGTCAAATCTAACATTATTTTATTATGTTTAAATAATTTATAACAAAAAGTTCAAATGAAAACAAGTATCTCCAAAGTAATTTATATAATGTATAGCACCATTTTAACAGTGTTTAATGGAAAAATATTTATAGAAACCAACCGGGTGCAGTAAAGTTTGTTATTTTAATGATAGATTCGATGCCTTTGATGATTATCAATTATTTAATGATTTAAATTCACAGTAGTATAATTATAATTTGCGAATCGCGAACACTGGAATTACTGTAGATGCACTTTTATTCGTTGATATAACATTTCGTGGTTTATGTAAGACACCATTTTCGTGGGTTCATATATTCGTGGATCTCATTTTTCTTAACTACGTTTATATTCAATCTCTAGTTTCGCGTCGTTTTAAATTCGTTGATCGATTTGAAAACAAAATCCGCACGAAAATTAGCACCCTTAGAGTATATTTGATTTTACAGTAATTGTTTTACTAAAATATTGACGTGAATGTCAGTTAATTATTTCCTGATGAAACTGAGCCAGTTTCAAAGTCCGTATTGTGATAACTCACTTTCTGGTGGCTGTAAACTTAAATCCATATGGCTGTGAAAGCATAAATATTCGCGGATATAAACTTTCGTGGTTTTGGAATTCCGCGTACCTCAAAAATAATAATGAGACTCACTTAGGATTGCTTGTCCAGGCATCAAAATTATAAAAAAATAACTGGTATGGAATCGAGTGTCAAATCTCTTAAGTATCTGATTGGCGACTGGTGAAACGGCAGTGTAACGCCGCATAGGAGCATCGCCGCATAAACATTTTTTTCGTTTATGCGGTGATTTTCATCGCACAAACAGGGCGACCTCGTTTAAGCGGCGACGCTCAACGCAAAAAGCAAAAAATTTCTTATATATGGCGCAACTGTGCCTTTTTGCCACATAAAGGGGATTAAAATAACCATTTATTATAAATCTGAAAACAGAATTCTAATAATTGACGAAAACCACCGGGTGAAAAAACGATGGTGATGAAGTTTGTGATGATGATGTCCGGCCGTTTCGAAATTTTATATTTTGGGAGTCTCCATAGTTGTGTTCTATTTATTGGTGTAGGAAGCTGTTACCTGCTTTAGTTGTTGTTTTTTATTGTTCCAGTAACGACAGAATTATGACCCTTGATAAAGTCCAAATTGAGATAGACTTTTCATCAATAAAAAAACGTGTATTAATGACATGCTCGTTGGCCTAGTAAGTAAAATTTGTGTTATTGTTATTTTGTGGGACACATTCCCCTTTCAAAAAAAAAACATTGACGACATTTACAACCTTGCTTATTCTACATAATGGTAACCGCTTTCCCAACCCCGGTGTATCAGAATCATTCCTAGGGATTGTTTAAAGCCCCAGCCGTAAACTTAAGTAAGAATATACTATTGAAAAATCAAACTTGTCCATATAGACTCCAATATATAAACTCCCTAACAGAACACAAAAGGTCCGATCGAATTCTTTCTTATAGACGCGTTTTCAATGATATTGTTAAATTATCGTTAACTAACTTTTAAGAAGCTAAATATAATGGAGCTATATTTATAATGGAGCTATATTTAGCACTGACGAAGAGACCACTTCATGCGCGATCTCGATTTCTGTGACGTTTCGGAAATCCTACTTTCGCT
Organism: Corbicula japonica; assembly: GCA_038501625.1. Taxonomy (NCBI): domain Eukaryota; kingdom Metazoa; phylum Mollusca; class Bivalvia; order Venerida; family Cyrenidae; genus Corbicula; species Corbicula japonica. The sequence goes on along the minus strand of JAZAYU010000376.1, from coordinate 305,441 downwards.
TTTAGTCGCGCGAACCAAATTTATTTTAGTAAATTAAAATTTTATTAGCCAGAACTAATGCTGCAAATTTGTGCCTATAGTTCCAAATACATGTAATATTTCATACAAAAGCGGGTTAAATTGAAGTAATGCCGCTTTAAATGCCCCTTTTTTCCCCAGGATTAGTGCAATGGTTACAAAACACATGTGCATTACTTGGGTCTTATTGCAACGGACATAAAAACAAGTTTGAAACAAACGTCATTTTAAAGGGTTTTTTGCAGATAGATCAGTTAGTTTGGTTCACAGTTGAATCAATCATACTAAATCTTTGTCGGAATTTACCTATCTAAAAGTTTAGTTCAAGCTTGGTAAAGTGGACAAAAACAAACTCGTTTGGTTTGGTTCAAAAATGAAATTAAATCGACTTTACTCAATGTTTGTCAGAATGTACCTCCCTAAGTCTCGACACCAAAAAAACTTAGTCCGAAAGTAATGATATAATATCAACCACTTTTATACTTGTATGTATTTTTATGTGGCAAAAGTATGGCTATTTTCCGCAGGAAAAAAATATGCGTTGAAAATCACCGCATAAACGAAAAAAAATGTTTATGCGGCGATGCTCCTATAAGGCGTTACACGACAGTTCAATGTATTACTATTAGATGTGTGAAGTTAGCGGGATAGCGGCCTGGCGGCGTGAAGTTAGAGGCCTGGCGGCGTGAAGTTAGCGGCCTGGCGGCGTGAAGTTAGCTGCCTGGCGGCGTGAAGTTAGCGGCCTTGCAGCGTGAAGTTAGCGGCCTAGTGGCTTGAAAATGGCTGCCTTTATCACAATTTAGGTTGATCTTAAAAACGGATTGAAATCTATTTTAACAGCATATAATGTAAATTGCAGGGGTGTATAAGAAAGTTAGCTTTTATTTTTTAAAATAAATTATTTAACAAAGTTCTAGCTTATCTGCAAAGACGACTCGGAATCTCTTTGTACATTTACTCCCATGTACTCTTTGTAAATTACATTTCAGTTGATGATTAATTAAAATATCAACAAGAACTTGCTTTGATTTTTTTAACTTTTCGAAGCCTGGCGGCCTAGCGGCCTGGCGGCCTAGTGGCCTAAAGTTAATATTTATCATAATTTATGTTTATCTTAAAAACGGCTTAAAATCGATGTTTACAGCATGCAATGGACATTTCAGGGATGACTAAGTAAAATATCAACAAGAACTAGTTTTGATTTTTTAAGTTTTCGAAGCCTGGCGGCCTAGCGGCCTAAACTTAATATTTATCATAATTTATGTTTATCTTAAAAACGGGATTGAATTCGATTTTTACAGCATGCAATGTACATTTCAGGGATGATTAAGTAAAATATCAACAAGAACTAGCTTTGATTTTTTTTAAGTTTTCGAAGTCTGGCGGCCTAGCGGCCTAAACTAAATATTTATCATAATTTATGTTTATCTTAAAAACGACTTGAATTCGATTTTTACAGCATGCCATTTACATTTCAGGGATGATTTAGTAAAATATCATTAAGAACACGCTTTGTTTTTTTTAAGTTTTCGAAGCCTGGCGGCCTAGTGGCCTATATATCATAATTTATGTTTATCTTAAAAACGGATTGAAATCGATTTTTTACAGCATGCAATGTACATTTTAGGGATGATAAAGTAAAATATCAACAAGAACTAGCTTTGATTTTTTTTTTTGAACCCTGGCGGCCTAGCGGCCTAGCGGCTTAAACTCTATAAGATGTGTGAAGTTAGCGGCCTGGCGGCGTGAAGTTAGCGGCCTGGCGGCGTGAAGTTAGCGGCTTGGCGGCCTAGCGGCCTGGTGGCGTGAATTTAGTGGCCTGGCAGCCTAGCGGCCTGGCGGCGTGAAGTTAGCGGCCTGGCGGCGTGAAGTTAGCGGCCTAGCGGCGTGAAGATGGCTGCCTGAATCACAATTTACGTTGATCTTAAAACTGATTGAAATCTTTTTTACAGCATATAATGTAAGTTGCAGGGGTGTATAAGAAAGCTATCGACATGATTTAGCTTTTATTTTTTAAAATAAATTATTTAACAAAGTTCTAGCTTATCTGCAAAGACGACTCGGAATATCTTTGTACATTTACTCCCATGTACTCTTTGTAAATTACATTTCAGTTGATGATAAAGCACTAGCTTTGATTTTTTTAACTTTTCGAAGACTGGCGGCCTAGCGGCCTAAACTTAAAATTTATCATAATTTATGTTTATCTAAAAATATCTTGAAATCGATTTTTACAGCATGTAATGTACACTTCAGGGATGAATAAGCAAAATATCAACAAGAACTAGCTTTGATTTTTTTCGAAGCCTGGCGGCCTTGCGGCTTAAACTTAATATTTATCATAATTTATGTTTATCTTGAAAACGACTTGAATTCGATTTTTACAGCATGCCATTTACATTTCAGGGATGATTTAGTAAAATATTAACAAGACTAGCTTTGATTTTTTTTAAGTTCTCGAAGCCTGGCGGCCTAGCGGCCTAAACTTAATATTTATCATAATTTATGTTTAACTTAAAAACGGCTTGAAATCGTTTTTTACAGCATGCAATGTACATTTCAGGGATAATTAAGTAAAAAAAAAACAACAAGAACTAGCTTTGATTTATTAAAGTTTTCGAAGCCTGGCGGCCTAGCGGCTGAACTTTATATTTATCATAATTTATGTTTATCTTAGAAACGGATTGAATTCGATTTTTACAGCATGTAATTTACATTTCAGGGATGATTAAGTAAAATATCAACAAGAACTAGCTTTTTTTTTAAGTTTTCGAAGCCAGGCGGCCTAGCGGCCTGCAGGCCTATCGGCATAGCGGCCTAGCGGCCTAAACTTAATATTTATCATAATTTATTTTTATCTTAAAAATGTCTTGAAATCAATTTTTCAGCATGTAATGCACATTTCAGGGGTGAATAAGCAAAATATCAACAAGAACTAGCTTTGCTTTTTTTAAGGTTTCGAAGCCTGGCGGCCTTCTTGATTCTTTGAAATTCGATTTTATGCATGTTTTGAATGTCCAGCAGTGCATTCTGCGTAATGTTTGACGATAGAACAAATCCATAGTCTGCATATAACCGCAATTACGGAGGCTCGGATCTGTACAGTCTTCTACGCTGGTCAAACAATCTATACATGGTTGGAATCAGAATTTAAACCCTCGCAAACATCTATGTTTACATTAAAGATATGTCCCTCTTTTAATGAAATAAATATCAGAAACCGAGACCAGTCCCCGGATTGGTGCCTTACGTCTTTCGCTTTAACCTGGATTGCTTTGTTGCGGTCTCTTCTGATATGTAGAATAATTTTCAGATCTCTTTTGTTGCGAGTAAAATGGTATATGAAACATGAAAACTGTTCATCAACTGGCGGAGATTTAGGACGACGTAATGTTTACTTATACAAAGAATGCCATATTCAGCATATACCTGCAATTACGGAGGCTCGGATCTGTACAGTCTTCAAAGCTGGCCAAACAATCCATACATGGTTGGAACCGGAATTTAAACCTTCGAAAATATGTATGTTTACCTTTACGATATGTCCAAATTTTAAAGACAAAAGATACCAGAAACCGAGACCAACCTTGGATTAAAGCCCTCCTTCTTTCGCTTTAACCTGGATTGCTTTGGTGCGATCTCTTCCGGCATGCTGAATAATTTTAAGATCTCGTTCTGGCGATTAAAATGGTATATAAAACATGAAAACTGTTCACAAAATGGTGGAGATTTAGGACGACGTAACGTTTAACAAGAGAACAAATCCATATTCTGCACATAATCGCAATTACGGAGGCACGGATCTGTAAAGTCTTCTAAGCTGGCAAAACAATCTATATATGGTTGGAACCAGAATTTAAACCCTCACAAACATGTATGTTTACCGTTACGATATGTCACTCTTTCCATGAAATAAATATCAGAAACCGAGACCAGTCTCGGATTCGAGCCCTACTTCTTTCGCTTTAACCTGGTTTGAATTAGTGCGGTCTCTTCAGTCCTGTAGAATAATTTTCAGATTTCTTTATTGCGAGTAAAATGGTATATAAAACATGACAACTGTTCATGAAATGGCGGAGATTTAGGACGACGTAATGTTTACCCTGAGAAAAAATGCCATATTCTGCATATAATCGCAATTACGGAGGCTCGGATCTGGACAGTCTTCTAAACTAGCCAAACAATCCATACATGGTTGGAACCGGAATTTAAACCTTCGAAAATATGTATGTTTATCTTTACGATATGTCCCTATTTTAAAGAAAAAATATATCAGAAACCGAGACCAACCTCGGATTAAAACCTTAATTCTTTCGCTTTAACCTATTATCCTTTGGTGCGATCTCTTCCGGCATGCTGAATAATTTTAAGATCTCGTTCTTGCGATTAAAATGGTATTTCAGGCCGCTAGGCCGCCATGCTTCGAAAACTTAAAAAAAATCAAAGCTAGTTCTTGTTCATATTTTACTTAATCATCCCTGAAATGTACATTGCATGCTGTAAAAATCGATTTCAAGCCGTTTTTAAGATAAACATAAATTATGATAAATATTAAGTTTAGGCCGCTAGGCCGCTAGGCCGCCAGGCTTCGAAAACTTAAAAAAAATCAAAGCTAGTCTTGTTGATATTTTACTAGATCATCCCTGAAATATAAATGGCATGCTGTAAAAATCGAATTCAAGTCGTTTTCAAGATAAACATAAATTATTATAAATATTAAGTTTAAGCCGCTAGGCCGCCAGGCTTCGAAAACTTGAAAAAAATTCAAAGCTAGTTCTTGTTGATATTTTACTTAATCATCCCTGATATGTATATTGCATGCTGTGAAAAATCGAATTCAAGTCGTTTTTAAGATAAACATAAATTATGATAAATATTAAGTTTAGGCCGCTAGGCCGCCAGGCTTCGAAAACTTAAAAAAAATCAAAGCTAGTCTTGTTGATATTTTAATTAATCATCCCTGAAATGTACATTGCATGCTGTTAAAATCGAATTCAAGTCGTTTTTAAGATAAACATAAATTATGTTAATATTAAGTTTAGGCCGCTAGGCCGCTAGGCCGCCAGGGCGCCAGGCCGCTAGGCCGCCAAGCCGCGAGGCCGCTAGGCCGCCAGGCTTCGAAAACTTAAAAAAATCAACGCTAGTTTTTGTTGATATTTTACTTAATCATCCCTGAAATGTACAATGCATGCTGTGAAAAATCGATTTCAAGCCGTTTTTAAGATAAACATAAATTATGATAAGTATTAAGTTTAGGCTTCTAGGCCGCCAGGCCGCTAGGCCGCCAGGCTTCGAAAACTTGAAAAAAAATTAAAGCTAATTCTTGTTGATATTTTACTTAATCATCCATGAAATGTACATTGCATGCTGTAAAAATCGAATTCAAGTCGTTTTTAAGATAAACATAATATATGATAAATATTAAGTTTAGGCCGCTTGGCCGCCAGGCCGCTAGGCCGCCAGGCTCCGAAAACGTATTAATTAAACTTAAGAAAAATCAAAGCTAGTTCTTGTTGATATTTTGCTTAGTAATCATCCCTGAAATGTACATTGCATGCTGTAAAAATCGATTTCAAGCCGTTTTTAAGATAAACATTAATTATGATAAATATTAAGTTTAGGCCGCTAGGCCGCTAGGCCGCCCGGCCGCCAGGCTTCGAAAACTTAAAAAAAAAATCAAAGCTAGTTTTTGTTGATATTTTGCTTATTCACCCCTGAAGTGTACATTTCATGCTAAAAAAATCGATTTCAATACATTTTTTAAGATAAACATAAATTATGATAAATTTTAAGTTAAGGCCGCCAGGCTTCGAAAAGTTAAAAAAATCAAAGCAAGTTCTTGTTGATATTTTACTTAATCATCAACTGAAATGTAATTTACAAAGAGTACATGGGAGTAAATGTACAAAGAGATTCCAAGTCGTCTTTGCAGATAAGCTAGAACTTTGTTAAATAATTTATTTTAAAAAAATAAAAGCTAAATCATGTCAATAACTTTCTTATACACCCCTGCAATTTACATTATATGCTGTAAAAATAGATTTCAATCCGTTTTTAAGATCAACCTAAATTGTGATAAAGGCTGCCATCTTCACGCCGCCAGGCCGCTAACTTCACGCCGCCAGGCCGCCAGGTCGCTAACTTCACGCCGCCAGGCCGCTAGGCCGCCAGGCCGCTAACTTCACGCCGCCAGGCCGCTAGGCCGCCAGGCCGCTAGGCCGCCAGGCCGCTAGGCCGCCAGGCCGCTATCTTCACGCTGCCAGGCTGCTAGGCCGCTAGGCCGCTAACTTCACACATCTATTACTAATTTACTATTGCATTAAATCATACAAACGCAGCACCAGACGGTTATTAACAAGTTCCGGAACGTGAACCTGGAGTTATCTTCTAGAAACTATTGACAATGACATACAAACGCTTACAAATCGTGTCGTTTTATCAGCATTACAATATAATTTTATGTACTGAAAATGCGTAGAAAATATTTTGGTATGAAACACGATTGTTCAAACTAAACATCTGTAATAACGATTTTCTTCTGTCAGAGAACATTCATGATCGTGTAACAGTGTCATGCTGTTGATATACGCAGACTGAGTATAGTGTCGGATTTCTGCCATTTCGTGTTGGCATGTCGGCGTCCTTAAAGCGAACCACCACGCCATAACGTGCACCGATTTGAATCAAAGCATTGAAAGTACTGAGGTTTCGGCTTATCTATATACTATCAGGATCTTGGAAAATTAGAACTACTTTTCGGCGGTTCTTAGGCCTGCATTTGTTTTTATTATAAGACCAGTTGAGACTGCCAAGTCGAAAAACTGATAATTCTGGATCTGCCGGCCCAAAATTGAGGTACTTTCCGTTCTTGCTTGGCGCAAACACGACATGTCGTTCTTGCTTTTTGGCGTGTAGGGGCCCCTCCGGCACGGTAAGTTTATAGTTTTTATATCCTGCGCTTCGTCAGAATGACGAATACCTTATTTGTGATATGTGCGCGCTTATCTGTCGTTTTGGCTTGTTTGCGGGGTGCGTTAGTTTACCGTACAGGCGCTCTTATTCTGAGGTTCTTTCTCGTGTGTGTTTTGGCACTTTTACATGGCGTCAGCACCTCGAAAAGAAATGGCAAACATCAGCCACCATAGAGCAGAGAAATGACGAACATCTTTCTATTGGAATGTTTTGCTCATCCCTAATGTTGCTTTATATTCTCATTGTTATAATTACTATGACTTGCTGGACGGTTTATTAATTAACGAACGGTCTTGTTGCATTCAGCAACTTACGCAACGGCCATAATAACGAACATAATATTAAATGTTTCAATTAAATGAAATTATTTCAGCCTCCTACAAAAGTTGTTAAAACACTTCGAAATGCAATAACTTCTACTGAAATGTCATTGTTCTTTTTATGGTCATAGGTCATAAATATAGCACGTACAATGGTATTGTCGACCCAAACATTCACACCTTTGCTCGGTACATTGACACTTGCATGTCTCACATTTTTTTTTATAGACGATGGTATTGCCGACCCATCCAACCGTATTTTTAATTAGGTATATTTACATTTGCCTCAAATTTTGACCATATTTTTCAAAGACCCTTTTAAAAAATAAAAACAAAGAATTTAGGTAGATCGTAGTTTAACGAGTAAATAATGATGTAAAAATCACAAGCGGATTTGGGCGGGCGCATCCGGCGCGCCTCTCTAAAATTGATTTTGCTTATTTTTAAGTTCAGTATCAGAGAAGAAAGATTAATAAAAAAAACTAGAATGATCTGCTGGATAATAAAAATAAATAGTTGCTCATTTGGGAACGATCTCAAACATTCACAAACTCATTTTAAAGATGTATTTGTTTATGTTTGTTTACTTTCTTTGTTACCCTTCCCATATGATATTCTGGATCCGCTTCTGCAAACGGTTGTCACAAGGGGCCACCAACTTCTCTTGAATTTGTGGGTGAATCGGTAAACAACAGCATTGCTTCATTCCCACGTTATAATTTTTGGGGGCACGCTACGGGAAACAATAGCAGCTTCATTCCCACGTTATAATTTTTGGGGGCACGCTACGGGAAACAATAGCAGCTGCATTCCCAAGTTATAATTTTGGAGAGCACGCTACGGGAAACAATAACAGCTGCATTCCCACGTTATAATTTTTGGGGGCACGCTACGGGAAACAATAGCAGCTGCATTCCCACGTTATAATTTTTGGGGGCACGCTACGGGAAACAATAGCAGCTGCATTCCCACGTTATAAAATCACATATTTTGACCTGAAATGCACAGTAAGTAATGTCGTCTACACAACTTTATAACATGTCATCCAAAAATTGAAGAAGATACATTTTCCCATGACGCCCCTCAAAAAAGAATATAAAAGAATCGAAAATGATAACATTATCAAATATGAGGTCAAATCTTGTGTTTTCACTCAGCTGGGAAATGATTTGTAATTTTAATACAATATCTGCTCCCAAATAAGGATACGGTGAGGCTTTTATCTAATTTTCAACTGGAGTATATCCCTTGATAATTGCATGATGTATATCGACGATTTTATGATTTTTACTGAAGACGGATATCTGCAGTTGATCTGCACAATTATTAAATATACCAATCCTCACAGGTTTCCATGACTCATTAAAATTTAACAATACATCAAAATCTATTTCTGTTATTAGTTTTCAATAACTGATTCATAACAATAATGTAAAAAAAAACTTCACTTTTTATACATTCAAGTAACTATAACATCAAGGAAAAGAGAATAGTTCGGCGTTTGGTGTTGCTGTTGTTGTTTTGACATTTAAGTGCTTACTATATTTTGCAGGGCTTACAATTTATCTCACAATATTATATAGTATTTTTTCATTAGTAATAGGATAAATAAAAAAGGAACTCTGAACGCCATCGACATCGTTTGATTGACCCTGTTCGTGGTTAGTAATGAAAATGTGTATTAATTAGCCCGCTTAGGCTTAGCGCTGCTAAATATTTAGCTTCTAGTATATGTAACGTGTTCAACGGCATTCAAAGATGACAATTGATAAGAGGACTTATTGAATGTACGGTGAGACTTTTTGCAGCCGCCGCACGACATAAACAACGCTACTGTGATATTTTAATAGATGAAAAGAGAATTTTGAGTGCCGCCTAGCACGGCAAGTATCACACAATTTGTAGGCTAGGTTCATTTCGGATTATGGTGATCACTTTGACTATAAAGGATTTATTTTACCTTAAAATGCATAATAAGAAATATGTTTTGCTCATTTTGATGACATAATTTCAATTTCAAGAAATGACGTCAACTTTCAAAATAAACATTTTTCCGTGATCAGTACCCAACAAGTAAATCAGTATCACAAGTAAATTACATTTATTTTTATTTTAAGAGGCCTATATATATACTTCCACAGAAGTACTTCAAATTTAAATTATGTCGGTCAACGCTTACAGTAGCTTCAAAACGACCACAAATCAACTCAATGCAGATGTTTCTGATTAAAAGAATCATTTTCTCAGTAAAATCAGAAAAGAGACTATTTCAGTAAATGTTAATCATCGTAATACTATTGTCTATTTAAAAGGAGATAACCTATTCTTTAACAATATCAACTTACCTAAAGGCTAATTAAAGCCTACGTTATTTTTGTGTTTCTTCCATTTAGAAAACAAAATTAGCTTGCAGTGATTTGAAACAGTTGATTGTTGTTATATTTGTGTCGTGATGTTTTCAGAATTATGCACACTTGTGTTTGCTGACGTGATAAATAGCAACTGCTTTATCGACAGTTAATCTTTCTTATGTTGCGTAACAACATTCAATGATGTTTGCATAAAATAGATAAAAGTGGAACTTTGAAAGCCATAGAACACCACAAATATGAAAATATTGCAGACTCGGCAAAAATGGAAATACATTTTACTGCTAAGCCGCCTAACCCTGGGTTGAGCGCAACCAGCTAATTACACCAGTAAACAGTACAAATTCAATCCATCCCAAACATGGTATGCATATGGCGTCGAACATAAAACCTTAAATGTGGTGTATTCAGACTCCGTGTAAGCGCAAACACTAGAAAACAATGGGCGGAACTAAACAGAATAGAATTAAGAAAGGGGATCTGATAATATAAATCCTCAACATCACTGAGCAAGCCAAAGAAAAAAAGTTACACAGCAGGGTGTAATGGAACAATATTCAAATCTATATTTGTTGCGTAAACTGGCCGAAATACTAAAACAAAATTATATTATTTAAGAAATACTGTTAGCATACGTTATTATCATGTTCAACAACCATCGAAGGACGTCACTTTAAATAGCACTGATTGAATGTACGGAGAGATATTTTACAGCCGCAACACGGCACAAAAACGCTACTGTGGTATTGAGCCTGATGAAAATGGAACTTTGTAAAGTATTGCTTCGATGGAAAGCAAACTTAAAATCAAATTCAAACAAACATCAAAATACCGTATGGTTTTTTAAGAAATAAAACACAAACTCTCTTAATTGATAATACTGCAACGGTAAACTTAGAGATTTAAATCAATACCGATTATCAAAAATTATGCCTTTAGTGGCATTTGTAAGTGAAAATGACATTAAGTATACCATCACGTATGATAAAAAATATTGTCTGACCATTGTAAACAACACGTGTTTAAAATCCTATGGTACCATTTAGTTTCGCGGGGAACAATTTTCGCGCAAAAGTCATGAATGATGTTCGCGAATGTCATAACATCGCACAATCGTATGTTTTCTATTGAGACATATTATTGAATGGTGTTATTTCATTTACATACGCGAATTAAACTTGGTGCGAAATACGCGAAAAGTAAATCACCGCGAAATGAAATGATACCACAGTACGTTCAATACTAGTAAGATTATTTCAGTATGTTATCACTTTAACAAATAAAAGTAAGAACAATGAAATCAAAGCAACGAAACTACCACAGTTTACTTTTTTGATTTTTTTTTCACAATTGCTATCTTGTTTTACCCATAATACAACAATAAAGTTGCACCATGGGATTGTTTAAATGAAAAGTTGATAATAAATTAAAATATACTTAGCCAAAAATGAAAACTTGACAAAAGAAACATAGAAAACTTCTATGACATTACTGATGCCAGTGAAGACAAATAACTGGAGGAACGTGATCACCAATATGTTTATCTTGAAAGCAAATTTAGAGTTAAATTATGTTATTTCTTCCATTAAAAGCGGAGGGTGTAAATTGCAAAAACAGATATTTAAGTAACATTGTCTTATTTCTTTGCATCAGTGGAATGTTTATCCCTTCTGTACTCGCCATTAACTTTTAAGGTTAACAGCCAAATAATCTGTTTGAGACTTTTATGTTAAAATTATTGATTTCATCATTATTTAGGAAATAGGAAATAACCTTGACCTCTGTGAAAAAAATAACAACATCTTCCTGCTTTATCAAATGTCCAGAACTGTGCAAATACTGCAAATTAAATGAAAGAAAAAATAGCATCTCTGAACAAAATTTGTTTTATTTTAAAAACTGGTAAGTTTTCATTTTTGCTCAGTATAAATAACAAGGCATTCTTATCCAACGAAGCAGACATCCTTAAGAGTCTGTCAAACCAATAGTTAAACTAGATGACGTTTTATTTCTTGGTCTTTGTCATTTTAATTCCAAGGTCCATAACCTTGTTCCAGCGTCCTTTAGCTTTAGCGCGTCTCGTGTTCTGCTGAGGCATTTGTTTTCGCGCCAAAATGATCAGGATCATACAGACGATACACAATACCAGTGCCACAAATGCGCAGCCATATGCAAGCATCGCGAAGAGCGTGAGGCACTTTTTCAACAACACAATGCCTGGAAAAGACAAAAATATAAATAGATCACGTTATTTTGATTTTGGCATTGCTGTCAGAGTTTAAACATCGTTTAATGATGTACGGATAATAATCAATCATTCCCCGATATAAAAAAGTGTTGATATTATTAAGTTAAGAGGTCGCAAACATTGCAAATGGCGAAAACAGGCTAAAATTTCAAAATATGAATTTTGGGGGAAATACTTATTGCCACCTAGATTTTAGTAAATAAATGTATTTAGCTATGGATATTGTAAATGTTTGCAAGCTCAATTTAGTCTAATTCATGTTCTAATTATCAAGCACATACTATAACAAAAGAAAAACCATTTGCATGAGAACTCTGAAATTCATGAACAATATACCAAAGCAACTCATACCTGAAATAAGTATATGCTGGTCTACAATGTTTAGTGCCAATCCGTCAAAATAATGTTAGGGTTTTCAAGAAATTCAATGATAACTTACTTCCTACTTTCACTTTCTACTTTCACTTTGAACCAGGAAGTAAGATTTCTTTGAATTTCTTGAAAACCCTAACATTATTTTGACGAATTGGCACTAAACATTGTAGACCAGCATATACTTATTTCAGGTTTGAGTTGCTTTGGTATATTGTTCATGAATTTCAGAGTTCTCATGCAAATGGTTTTTCTTTTGTTTTAGTATGTGCTTGGTAATTAGAACATGAATTAGACTAAATTGAGCTTGCAAACATTTACTACATCCATAGCTAAATACATTTAACAACTAAAATCTAGGTGGCAATAAGTATTTCCCCCAAAATTCATTTTTTGACATTTTAGCCTGTTTTCGCCATTTGCAATGTTTGCGATACCTTAAGCGCCATTTTCATGTCCCAGTAGTATATGTATTTATTATTAGATTTTAATCGATTTCACGGGAACCCATTAGTTATAACAATGTTTAATACACAGTCGTAAGTAACAGTTCAACGGCCGCCCATAATTGTGTAATTGAATATTTTTTCTACGTCTGGTTTTCAACAACTTACCTCATTTAACATACAGCAAAAATGACCTTGGGAATTGCTAAAGTAAATTCAGCGTATTTTTCCCATAAGCTGTATACATTGTACGAAACTGTATATATTTGTAATCCGGTCAACTGTTTATTTTTGTTTAGGTCATGTTAATTTCAATTAGGTACTTAGCGGTCAACCGGATATTTTTGGTTTAAAAAAATGTTGATTTGCCACAAGTACTAAGTCCGGTGAAGAATTATGACTGCATATAAATAATCTGCACTGGACCACAACGCAGTGTAAAATTTGAGTGTGTTTGATCTATAGTTTACTTGCTTCTTGCAAAAAAAAAATGAGAGGCCACGAACCGTACACCGGCACTTGATTTACTTTGGTACGCAGTCATAAATTCACCAGACTTCGGATGAGTTAAAGAAAAGGTACGTTTAAACAGGAAATTAACATTTGCAGCCCAGACAGGTCCATTTTCACGAATGATTGAGCAAACTACTCTATTCTGCACACAGCGATGACTAGAATCATAATAAAGTCTCATGACTTGACAGCCGTATAAGCCTATTGGTTTGATTATTGTTAAAGAATCTAGCCAAAACTGCGATTTTCTTACCGTACCACACAAAATCTCCTACGTTGACACCGGTTATGCCGTGATCGCGACGTAGTGACGTTCGCGAAGCGTACCAGGTAAACCAGGGTGATAACCGGCCGACTGATTACCGGTTAATACGTTTGTACTTGTCAAATATCCGACAAATACATTTACCTCGTCGCCAACTGGCCTTCAAATAGCTCGTCGGTAAAAGTTTACATACCTATAGTCCCTTCACACAGGTTTTTCTCGCTACACGTGTCATACCAGTACTTCCAAACGCTTGTGCCTGTAAGATTGTAAAAGTCACGGATAGTAAAATTTGTTCATTGGGGTATGGAAAACATTTGGGTAATTTTAAGTGTGTAAATCCCTCATGATATCAATGATACATTAGATGAATAAAACTCCATCATGGACGATGCAGTTGAAGTGTAATTATTTCTCATTTTTGCACCGTATGAAAATTTCACCTTAAGTATTCAGGATACTAAATTCGAACATCTTATCCAAAACAAAACCCCATTCAGAGTCTGAAATTCATTTTTACTGCGGCACCTTTTTAGGAATTGGTTTTTGTTTGTTTGTTTGCTAGGTTGTTGTTTTTTTTTTTTTGTTTTGCGTAACTGATATTTGAATGCGTAACTTACGTTATAACTCCGGGGCATTATTAGGGGAATGTTTGATATGCCACATTTATTGAGGTGTGTCAAGATAGCGCATAGCTCGTTTATCGTACATCGGCAATGTTTTAACCAGGTTTGCAGGAAGTCCACACACAGATATGGGGCGCGCCACGAGAAAAGGTACCTTTGGTCATATTTTGTGACATTTTACTTGTTACTATATATAGAAAGAACATGAAACTCTCCATTAGTTTCTCATAACTAAAATGTGTTTCTCTTACACATTTTGACAATAAAATGATATTTTTAACGCGAAATGCATAATAATTAATGTCGTCTGCTCGACTTTATTACGTCATTTCAAGGATTAACGTCAACTGTCCGAATGTACCTTTTCCCGTGACGCGCCCCATATAATCTCATAGGAGGCAAGCCCAGACTAAAAGCAATGAAGTCAATATATCTTGAATGTATAACTTACCAGCAATATTGCTGCACATATAATCGCCCAACATAGTTATGTTGTTGGAATCGGCAAAATCCACAAACCAAGCGTTGCTGCAGGTGCATGTCCATTCTACATTCTTTATTGTTACCTCGGACAGCGAGTTCAAATCTGAATTTAAGAAATACATGGATATTCCAACAGACAATTTCTTGATCTTTGAGCTAAAGAATAAGATCGTCTAAATATGCATAACTGCTGTTACTATCTAAATATGTATAGATACTTAATGATAAGTAGACAGCCATGAGATAGTCTGTACACAGAACCAGGAAGGCTCATATGGCAAATTTTGGCGAATTGAATATTTGTCCGGTGTTCAATACTCATAAAAATGGATAACATTGTAATATCAAATTTGTAAAAAAAAGCTGATAGACCATATTTTAATGTCATTTGACCGTCTAGTTAATGATAACGTACTATAGTTCCTTTACGGAAAGGCAAAATAAAAAATAAAAAAGAATTAAAATACTTGGGTCAACTCAGTATTCCATCAAAATGTATCCTGCATGTACAAAGTCAACTTAAAGCAAAGTACAGTGCTTTAAATTTCCTGTTACAATTAATCGACGAAAAGAATACAAAAGTGAAATAATTTAAACATAAAATTGAGCCAACACAATATTGCATTAAAATTTAAAGTAGATGAACAAAGTCAACTTGTAACCGAGTAAAAGAGGAACGAATTTTACAAAAAAGTTCAACTCAATATCGTATGAAATTTATCATTTATTAAAAAATATGTACGAAATCAATTTAAATCCTGTTTATGTGGTTTCTAAATTCGATTTTTTTAAACAATATTTTTTTTTAGAAACTTCATTGTCGTTCTTTTGAAAATTAATCTGCAGAAGTAATACTTGATTTTCATTGATGACATAAATTTGTTGCTGCTTTCTATATTTCCTTGGTTTCTAAATAAACCCACGTGTTTTGAAGGTGGAAAATATAATCATTCTAAAATAAACATACCATCCCAGGCAAAGTCCTCCACAATCGAACGTTTTTAAACATTATCCAATCAATTCCTTTTATAACCACAAAACGATTAGGGATGAAGCATTAATTTGTATTCGTGATATAATTCGTCAGACAGAACTTTTTGACCACAATATTAAAGCAGTTTTATATGGTATTATTATTTGACAACAACAATACGTTTGTGGAAATTCTTAATTTATTAAAATTTTTATGTTTTTATGCGGCCAGCGTTTAACCTTTTTTAACGCTTCAGAATGGTATGTCTATGAAACTAACCGATATTTGACTTCTGTTAAAAATCATAACCTTAACCATCTAACTGCAGTGGGTGTTGTTGTTGGTGGTGGTGGCGGTCGTGTTGCTATTGTTGTTTCTGCTGTTGTTGTTGGTGATGGTGGTGGAGGTGTGGTGGGATAGTGGTGCTAATGCTGATGCTTATGCTGTTGTAATTGTTGTTGTTTATTATTTTCTTTATGACACTTAATATATATACATTTAATAAATGAATATACACTATATAAATACATCTTTAATGTATAAAATATTCATGCAATATTTCCACTTCAGCGGACATTGACACGAAACGCCATTTAAACAATACAGATATTTACAAATTCAAGTTGTCTTCCAGGAAGCTTTGTAATCTGTCATCAAATAGTCATGACTGCCCACGTGATCGAGTACTCGTGTACTTACTGCTGAAAATCCCGGCGGGAATTGACGTGAACGGATTGTCGCTAATGTCTATACGACACAGCCTCGAGTTGTATGTGAAAACGTCAGACGAGACTGTTTCGATATCAGCTCCCTTAAAAGCAGAAAATAATATAAAAAATTCATCACTTGTGTTTTATAGATTTCTTTTTATTTGTAAATAATAATAATAATAATAATTATTATTATTATTATTATTATTATTATTATTATTATTTTTATAGAAAAAATGATGATGATGATCATCATCATCATCATCATCATCATCATGAATTTATGAAGAACAAATGAGTCATATGTTTTGTTTATGGTATATTTATTACAATTAAAAACGTTATAACTTGAATAGGCTTACCACTAGGGCCACTGTCGACAAGTTCTTCCAGTTGAAGAGAAGTCCGGGTGGCACATACTTGGCGGCGAAGCCGGTGTACATCACCTCAAACCTGCCCAGATGTCTGGGGATAGCGTGGCTGTCGAACGTCATCTTCTCTACGCTAAGTTATGAAAGATAAGGACTTGGGGACTACTGTGCCTTGTATTTTGCACGGGTTTAATTTTCGCGTACTACGCTTTTAGCAGTGTGCGCGAAATCAAAACCCATTTGAATACAATATAAGTAACTTGAATCCAACGATCTTTTGACTGAAAGACAGACACTGTGATTTCAAGTTAGTTCCTATTATATATGTGTTAACTGTTGCAAATATATCTGAATGCCTTTGAATCCATTGCATAATATGAAACAGAGTATTAAAGTAAAATTCTATGCATCACCAAACAACATCACAGTGACTTTCCTTTGATTTTTATTTAATGCAAGGAAAATAACCGCTGATAAAAATTCGGTTTTCTGTACCTGACTCAGATGGAACAAAAATGGAACAAAGTAAGTAAAATTCTATGCATCACCAAACATCTACAGTGACCTCACTTTGACTCTTACTTAACGGACAGGGGAAGTAACTCTTGGTAAGAATTTCGGTTTCCGTACCTGACTCCGAACATGCCATTAGGGTTCATGTCGTCCACACCGCCTCCTTCGAAAGAAAAATAGTCCAAGCTTTCTAGCTCTTCAAACATCATGGCGGGGATGTAGAACGTCATACAGTTTCTGATCTGGAATTATAACGTGAAAATAAAACAAAACTGATCAAAATATATTACCAAATGCATGACCAAATAATGCAAAAACTCATAACTACATCACCGGATGTTCCAACGCAGACAATGCCTGACACTAAATAATCCCTATGTGGAGCATTTTGCGGAGCATTAAATGGTTAGTATTGTCCGAGTCGTACATGTTTAGTAAACGACATGCATTTGAAAAGAAATGAAACTCATTTTTATGCAAATTTGTGAAAATTAATTCACTTACAGTCAATCATCCAATGATACGTAAGTACTGATTTGTAGAAACACATTTTTTCAACAATTTCAAAGTTGTGGCAATTCCCATTTGACAAACTATAATTTTAAGAACTAATTGTATTCCAATATAAATTTCATTTATGGTAGATTTTCAGTTAAATAAATGAAAAAGCAACTAGTTTGGAAAAAGAATTATGAATTTAAAATCATATTTACCTTAAGATGCTGGACATAACTCATGTTTGCAAAGGCTCCAGCCGTCATAAACATGCTGCCGCCGAATCCGCAGTCTATGGTCAGAGTCGCTGGGAAGTTTGGGTCAAACAGATTCTTGTCTATACCGCCGAAATCCGAACTAAACACTTGGCTGTCACCTGAATAGAGGAAAAGGAGAACTTTGAAAGCCACTGAACTCGACAATTGATCAAAATATTCCAGGCTCGGTTTGATCGAGCCTGTTCATGGGCAGTAACGGAATTGCCTATAACTATTCATGATATATATATAGTTCTTTGCCCTGGGTTGATAGCAACTCAATATTTACAATTTCTAAAACTGCATTACTATAATTGTTTTTTCGTGCATTATACTTTCATAATTTTATTATTATTATGATTATTGTTATTATTATAATCATAATTATTATTATTATTATTATCATCATCATCATCATCATCATCATCATCATCATCATCATCATTTAAAACAGATATGTACCCACCGAAAAAAGGGAAGAAACCATTGACCTTGACCTCCAGCATCTGGGGTTGGACCGAGAATCCGGTGAAGTCTATAGGACGGTCCGAAGAGGACACCATACTCGCGTAGTCACATTCGAAAGTTCCGTCTGAGTAGGAACAGAAGTTTGGTCCGGTCTGTGCTAGTGACGTAATCACTAGGCCAATGGAGATCAGCAGCCAATACAGTGTCATTGTCGAAAATCTTCAAGACATTGTTAATTTTAGTTGACGGTCAATGTTTTGATAGAGATTTTGCATGAGTAAAGCAAGACGAGTAACTGTAACACAGCTGTTATTGTATTTACTTAAGTGTTTAAATTGAGGCCCCACTGCTAAGTCCGTAATAGTATAATAACAGGACAATCAATAACCAATTAAATAAACAGACATGGTGACCTTTTTAAGCATGTGGATGGGCATTTAAACAGCAAAATAAATGCGCGTAATGGTTAGATAATAATTTGTAAACATTGATGGTGAAAATATAATTTTACTACGTTTATACACGCATGCGGTTGAACAATCAGATAGGCCTAATAATAACATCTCTTGGTTTGACAGCTAAAAGTACTGTTAAAAGTACAGTTGCACATGAAAAGCATGTATAATTATACAGTATAAATTGAGAAGGCTGTACTTTTCCCTTTAAGTTTAATATGAGTAGAAATATATTTTTCTTAGTTTGAGGTACGAATAAGAAGAAAATTAATTTCCCTTGTTTGTAATGAAGTAACCGTTAGATGGCAGTTTTCGCACGAGAGATTCCTGCTGTATATTGCAGGGTTGTCATTCAGCTTTGGGTTACCGAAGTGTACACACTGATTTTTTATATGTATAAAATCTGTTCAGCTTACAGAAAACGAATTCAGTAATTCATGAACTGATTTATGATTTGCAGTGTCATGACATGCATACATTTGTTAAAGTAATTTCTACGATATTACCAATGAGATGTAGAGAAATATATGTATGGAGAAATCCATGATTTCATTGCAAATGGTATAATTAATATTCATTCGGTATACCCAAGTGCTATCCGAGCGATTTTCCAAATTCAATGTTGAAATTGAATTTGGATCTTGTGTTTTATGTTAATTAAGGTTACGAAATGGTAATCAGGGAAGTGTACAGCTGCTATAAAGAAAATTTACTGTGTTGATATATAAAACAAATAAAAATAATAGTAACAGTAACTCTTTTATAATTTCGACCGTATATAAAGAGGCAACTCTCGGTATTATGAGACAGCCTGTTAGAAAAATTATTTGGAACTCGGGCTTATGAGGCACCTTTTTCAACAACGTCATTACATCTCGGGCTTATGAGAGACCTGTAACTTATCGGGCTTACGAGACACCTTTTACATTAACATGATTACTTTTCGGGCTTATTGTAAGACACCTTCTACATTAACATGATTACTTTTCGGGCTTATTGTAAGACACCTTTCACATTAACATGATTACTTTTCGAGCTTCTTGTAAGACACCTTTTACATTAACATGATTACTTTTCGGGCATGTTGTGAGACACCTTTTACATTATCATGATTACTTTTCGGGCTTATTGTGAGACACCTTTTACATTAACATGATTACTTTCGGGCTTATTGTGAAACACCTTTTACATTAACATGATTACTTTTCGGGCTTGTTGTGAGACACCTTTTACTTTAACATGATTACTTTTCGGGCTTTTTGTGAGAAACCTTTTACATTAACATGATTACTTTTCGGGCTCATTGTGAGACACCTTTTACATTTACATGATTACTTTTCGGGCTTCTGGTGAGACACCTTTTACATTTACATGATTACTTTTCGGGCTTGTTGTGAGACACCTTTTGCATTTACATGATTATTTTTAGGGCTTATTGTGAGACACTTTTTACATTAACATGATAACTTTTAGGGCTTATTGTGAGACACCTTTTACATTAACATGCTTACTTTCCGGGCTTATTGTGAGACACCTTTTACATTAACATGATTACTTTTAGGGCTTATTGTGAGACACCTTTTACATTAACATGATTTTTTTTTGGGCTTATTGTGAGACACCTTTTACATTAACATGATTATTTTTTGGGCTTATTATAAGACGCCTTTTACATTAACATGATAATTTTTCGGGCTTATTGTGAGACACCTTTTACATTAACATGATTAATTTTTGGGCTTATTGTGAGACACCTTTAACATTAACATGATTTTTTTGAGCTTATTGTAAGACACCTTTTACATTAACATGATTACTTTTCGGGCTTATTGTGAGATACCTTTTACATTAACATGATTACTTTTCGGGCTTATTGTAAGACACCTTTTACGTTAACATGATTATTTTTTGGGGCTTATTGTGAGACACCTTTTACAGTAACATGATTACTTTTTGGGCTTATTGTGAGACACCTTTTACAGTAACATGATTACTTTTCGGGCTTGTTGTAAGACACCTTTTACATTAACATGATTATTTTAGGGCTTATTGTGACACCTTTTTACATTAACATGATTACTTTTAGGGCTTATTGTGAGACACCTTTTACATTAACATGATTATTTTTCGGGCTTGTTGTGAGACACCTTTTACATGAACATGATTACTTTTAGGGCTTATTGTGAGACACCTTTTACATTAACATGATTACTTTTCGGGCTTGTTGTGAGACACCTTTTACATTAACATGATTATTTTTAGGGCTTATTGTGAGACACCTTTTACATTAACATGATTACTTTTCGGGCTTATTGTGAGACACCTTTTACATTAACATAATTACTTTTCGGGCTTATTGTGAGACACCTTTTACATTCACATGATTACTTTTCGGGCTTATTGTGTGACACCTTTTACATCAACATGATTACTTTTAGGGCTTATTGTGAGACACCCTTTACATTAACATGATTACTTTTCGAGCTTGTTGTGAGACACCTTTTACATTAACATGATTATTTTTTGGGCTTATTGTGAGACACCTTTTACATTAACATGATTACTTTTCGGGCTTGTTGTGAGACACCTTTTACATTAACATGATTTCTTTTTGGGCTTATTGTGAGACACCTTTTACATTAACATGATTACTTTTCGGGCTTATTGTGAGACACCTTTTACATTAACATGATTACTTTTCGGGCTTATTGTGAGACACCTTTTACATTAACATGATTACTTTTAGGGCTTACTGTAAGACACCTTTTACATTAACATGATTACTTTTCGGGATTGTTGTGAGACACCTTTTACATTAACATGATTATTTTTTGGGCTTATTGTGAGACACCTTTTACAGTAACATGATTATTTTTTGGGCTTATTGTAAGACACCTTTTACATTAACATGATTACTTTTAGGGCTTATTGTGAGACACCTTTTACATTAACATGATTACTCTAAAGGCTTATTGTGAGACACCTTTTACATTAACATGATAATTTTTCGGGCTTATTGTGAGACACCTTTTACATTAACATGATTATTTTTTTGGCTTATTGTGAGACACCTTTTACATTAACATGATTACTTTTCGGGCTTGTTGTAAGACACCTCTTACATTAACATGATTACTTTTCGGGCTTATTGTGAGACACCTTTTACATTAACATGATTACTTTTCGGGCTTATTGTAAGACACCTTTTACGTTAACATGATTATTTTTTGGGCTTATTGTGAGACACCTTTTACATTAACATGATTACTTTTCGGGCTTGTTGTAAGACACCTTTTACATTAACATGATTACTTTTCGGGCTTATTGTGAGACATCTTTTACAATAACATCATTACAACTAAGGCTTACGAGACACTATTTTCATGAACATCAAAAAAGTTCAAGTCATGAAATCAAACGACTTACCTCGTATACAATAGAAAACAGTCCCAACCTTTACATGTTTGTATTTGATATAAATAATGAGTCTTCTAAAGCAAATCAATGTTAGTCAAATTATATTACAGTGAATTGTGTAAGGAATTAAGCATTTAAATTTGAAAGATTTTTAATCTTTTAAGCCTGTTCTTTCAAAGTAGAATATAAAGACATTAATTTTAATGTTAAAAGTACGTGTGACCGTTTAAACCGCTAATAGTTACACTTTGACAGTTTACATCACTATGTGAGGCTTCCGTACTCAATATATCGTTACAATGTGCACTGAGTAAGTAGCGTGCAAAACGGCCTTCTAAGGGATGTTATTGATAATAGCACTGATTAAATGTACGGGGAAACTTTTCACAGCCGCCACACGACACTAACACTTTCCGAAAAGGATCTAATATGTGGTGAATACCTTAGTCAGACTACGCTCTAACAGGGGTCTCTTAGGCCATGAGCCCCATTTTGATTTTATGCAAACCTGTCTTAAAGGACCACAGGAGGATTAACCAAAAGTTGTCATTGAAAACTGGTGGTCTTTGTTTACATCTGAATTTGTTCTTTTTTAACTAAGTCATTTGCACAAATAAAATGTGATCGTTATCCACAGGTGGTTGTGTTTACAGGTGGTCTTTAGAACTGGTTCGACTGTCGTTTATATTTACTAAAAACCATTACAAAACTGAATACTTTTTCAAAATTGTTTAATAATCAGTTGAGACAGCATTTTTTAACAGTTTAATACGCCATGACGTAAAATTATAATAATGGGGCACGCAACGGGAAATGGTGTCTTCGATCATATTTTGTGACATTTTAGTTGTAACTATAATCAACTTAAAATTATCTATTTTTTCATAACTAATCGGCGATCTCGACACATTTTGACCATATTCTAGTTATGTTCATTTTACCCCGAACTGCCTAATAAGCAATGTCGTCTGCTAAACTTTATGACGTCATTTCAACGAATTACGTCAATGTTCCGAAGATATCTTTTCCTGTGACGTGCTACATTTATATTCATTCTACGCAGCGCATTCCTTTAAAAAAATAATAACTATATAGAAATAGATGTGTAAAAATGTCATTGTATGTAAATGAGTAACTTGTCTAACAAGTGTAGTTGATTGTATGCAGCTAGACAGTCACGTTACAAAACTATTAATCTCAGATCTGAGATCATAAAACTTGACCTTTTCTCTCCATGGAATATAGCTGTTACTCCATCGGATATGCCTTTTATATGTGCAAATAGTGCAGATCCAGATAAGCTGGCATATCCGTACCATCTGATAAAAATCGACACTATTCGCTTTCACATTCTTAGATAATATATGAAAAGAAACATCCATAGTAGATCCATATCAGACTGAAAGATGTTCCGGATGATCTGGATCTACACTGGTCGACTGAAAGATGTTCCGGATGATCTGGATCTACACTGGTCGCACACGCGACAAAACCCGAAAATATGGAGCAATGGTTTAAACTAGACACCCGTCTCAAATCGCAAGAACTTGACTGGTTAAAATGAAGACAAGATACTCACGGACATTGCTTGCCACGAATTGCTGCAGAAAGGCTAGCAGTTATTAACTCGTTGTCATATTTGCTATAAAATACTAGTAGTCGTTTTCGCACAAATAATTTCCATTATTACATGAACTATAAATAGACGCAACGCGATTGGTCACACCCCAAAAATAACCGAGTCAATAAATCTAGATATTGACCCGCTTTCGCTGATATTGACCTGTCTATAAATAGAATCCGAAAGTTTCCATCTTTTATATTAATTATAGTTCATGTAATAAAACAGTTATTTACTTATTAGCTGGGAAATATGCTGTTGATATTGACCGCAAAAATCGTTATTGACCTCGGCTATCGCCTCGGTCAATAACGATTTTTTAGGTCAATATCACAGCATATTTCTCAGCTAATAAGTAAATAATTGTATATTATTTTGTAAAACCTTAGACTATTAACCCTTTACTTCATACATAATAGCTTTATCGCATGTGTGAGCAGTGTAGATCCAGATCAGCCAGTAAAAGGTAAGGACTTTAAGTACATGTATAAGAATTTAATCGCTTATCATTGCATGGACTCTTTGGTCTTCAAGCTTTGCACAACTTGAACAAAACAAATATTTTTTTCATGTACTGATGAGCGCAGTTTAATGATAATTCATTTCTTAACTGAAAAGAATCTGTATCGAATTCATGATAAATGTTGGTTGTTTAAACATGATATTTATGTTGGTTGTTTAAACATGATATTCATGTTGGTTGTTTAAACATGATATTTATGTTGGTTGTTTAAACATGATATTATGTAAGCATATAAACGTTTAAAAACAATGGGTCTGCACGATTTTTCATAAACTAGGTTACAAAACAAACATCTTTGACGCTAATATTAGACAGAAAATTCCTATATTTATTTGTAAATATGTCCCGCTGTTCGTTTCTTTAACATCAGCAGCTGCGCATGAATCTGGAGATGAATAACTCCCAACACAAGATGCATACGCCATCACGTGAGCAATGTAGTGCTGTTCATGAACACCATGGAATAGATGAGCCATTGGTCCGCGGGCGTAAATACTAACATCTTCTCCTCCGTGGGTTTCTGACGTCAGAGGAACAGCCGATTGTTGTCGGTAATCCTTATCACCTATAAAGATAAAAAGAAATGAGATTCCCGGTCATGTGACCAACTATTTGCTGTTTAAAAGACGTATTAGCACAAAGAGGGGATATAATATCAGCAGTTGATCTCAAATGTGCCAACAAACTTCTAATTTTATGACAAAACAATCGGTTGACCAAGTTTATATGGATAGAGATAACAACTATAGTTTAAACATACTTTATATGCAATTTTACATGTATACATATAAAACATATACATGACAATAAAAATAGAAAAGCAAAAAAGGTTTGGAAAGAAAGTTCTTACACAATTATCGTATGCCTTCACCTGAATAACATAATATATGGCTAACGTAATAAGTGGCATTGAACGTTTCGGTCGTTGAGTGACAACGAATTTGACAAGAAGATATTTACAGTATGTCAGAAAACTGTATTTTTCACTTACTAGTATTTACGTTAGTTAAGTTCGGCCTCAACGATGGAGATACGTTAGCATAACCACCTGGACCATTTGCATAACCCAGTGTTGTAAATGGTTTCTGGTCGGTGGCAAGCTCGTCGTGTCCAGCTCGGTTATCAGTGAGTCCTGCAAAATACGGTAAAAACAGTCTTCACATACCATTTAGGAGAAACCCCAGAAGTGGTCTTTGAAGGCAGGTGAGCATTGTTTTGGCATGTGCTTATAATAGAATAGTAAATCTGTCTGATGCTCAATTAGTACTTCGAGAGTTCTTTATGACTTATAACTTTTGGTCTGTGCTTAGAATAGAGACGTTGTCTAGTGTTTTAGAATGGTCGCTGTATCAAGTGGTCTATGAGAACTCTGAGTTCTCTTTGAGAGTTCTTTAGAACAACTGCTTAGAATTGTAACTCTATCTTGTTGTCGTTGAGAACTTCATGTTTCCTATAGGACTAAAAAAGTAACTCTATGAAGTGGTCCTTATGTACTTCTTGTGTGGGGCTAGTTCTTAAATCAGTAACTTGATCTTTTTGTACGAGAACTTCGATCGTTCTGTTGTGCTTTCAACTAGAATATTAACGCTATTTATTGTTCATTATGTACTTAAAGTCTTCTATATAACTAGTTCTTAAAAAAACTATGTCTTTTTGTCTATGAGTACGTCTACCGTTCTATAGGACCTTTCTTAAAATATAACTTAAAGTTATGAAGAGAGACTCAGAAACGTATCAACTGAGCAAAAACTGGCAGACTCACCAAAAATAGGGTTGCCTCGTGTTGGATATCCTCCGATTGTAAATGTATGGGAATGGTCGGCTGTAGTTATAATCAGGGTCTCTGATTCTTTGGTCATAGATACGGCCTTCTCTACAGCGTCAGAAAACGCCAATGTGTCGTAAAGCGATCGTACCGCCTGGGCGTAATGATGAGCGTGGTCTATACGACCGCCTGAAAACAAACAATTTTATAGTCCAAGGTTAAGTTATAACATAAACATGCTAATATACATGCGTGCACCATACTCTTATATCTCTTTGACATATTCAGAGTTGCACCACTGTTTTTGTGCAGTGTGGCGGCCGTAGAAATTTTCTCCGTACGTAAAGTCAGTACGGTTATCAGTAAATAATCGGTTACCGATGTCATGTAATGAATACGTTTATCAGGGTTAACCGTGCAACCTTTTTAGTGGGTGAGGATGAGGGGTGTGTACGGGATTTCCCGGCTAGCTCATTCGGTAGAGTATTCGGATTCGCATGGCTAGGCGCTGTCGCTGTACGGTACGGGTTCGACCCCTAGAATGGGCAATATCATTTTAAGCATATAAAGATTGATGTGAATTTCATGTAGTATGAAATTCTATTTTCTTTCCTGAAAAAGGAAATGAATCCCGAAATTTGAATAAAAGAGTGAAAATTTACATAGAATTGAAGCACTGTTGTTTATGCTGTTATGTTCCTAGATATAAAACAAATAAAATACTTTAGGGAGATTACAAAATTACGATCGAGACGAGAGATAAATTGTTTTCTTTTAGAAAAATGAAGTGTTATTCGAGAATTTTCAAGATTTTTACATGTAATTTGATGGATTTGTCCCTATTGCATGGAAACATATTTAGTGTAAGTTGGAAAGCTTTTTCAGTGTGAAAACAATCCCGTCATTTAATTTTTAGAAAGTAAATTGCTTAGAAATGTGTTAATACCTTTGGGATTTTTTTAAAGCAAAGAAAGCATTTTTTGATAACTTATATCGGATTTTTTTTCTTTGAATTCTGCCAGATTGCGTAAACTGTGCAGTACAATTAACAAGTCCAAACTTCCCGGAACCACCAGGATTTCTTATCTGCTAGATGATCAGTATACATGAAATTATAATACCATGCTTGACCCCAGGAATCATTAATTTGTGCAGCTAATGCTCTATTAGTGGCCGTATCAAATTACAAAGTAAGGTGTACTTGGTCAGTTTGGAGAATTTATATAAAAGAAATCATTGAAAAAAATCAGATGGGATATTAAGGATTATTTTAACTGCTCTGTCTGAAAGCAGTGTAGATCGAGATCAGCCTGCAGATCAGGAATCAATCGTATCAACTCGGCGATCTCCGGCAAGCTTCGCATACGTAGAATCACCGAAGCGTGATCCGAGTGATCAGGAATGTCGACAGCAATAAGATCGTAATTTACATGTATTTTCGAATAGCGTTTTAGACTTTCTCGCAGTACATTTTTTCTCTTTTTGGTAAGGCATGATTGATACAATATTGGACAGTTGTCTGACTATGATTGAACATTTAAGCGAACATTGTTGAAATGTTTTAATGCAGTTGTTAAAAGATTCTGAAAAACTACATTTATACCTACATTTTGTATATTTAAACACTTAACCACTGTTGTGTTCTAACTACACCGATCGTATTTTCTTTATTTCTCAGCGAGGATTTTGTGTATACTCTTCAGACTGGAACATATTTAGATACATCATGTTCACTTCTTTTGACGAAATAATTATTAAAATCCTTACATGCGTTTGGAAACTACTGACATTTAATTAAGGTAGAGGTAAACACAAAAATCACAAAATCGTCGGTAGCGATAAATTCTCCATTAATGAAAATTCACGTTTCCCTATTTAAATATCGATTCGTAAGTAATTTTGAACAATTCTATGCAATTCTGCAAGAATGTGAGTGCTAAACTGTGACAAAAATGATTTTTCAGCAGTTTTGGCCGTTTTCAGTATATCCTTACAAAAGCTACGACAGATTTGGTGACTTTTGGTTTTACCCTCACCTCGATTTTAAAAATGTCCTTAATTTATAAACGCACGATGGGATTTTATTGGCATTTTCATAAAAGAAGTATTGATGATGTGTACTCCAACTCCAGGCGGAGAAATTAAAATGTATGATCGGTGTAATTAGAACATTGGTTAAGTGAAGCTGTTTCCTACGTTGATTATTTTGTTTTAATGAAGGCATGTTAGACAGGTTTAAAGCCAAATGCTACAGTTTCAAACAATCAATGTTTTTTAATCAGTCATGATGATAGATACATAACCAAGGTATACAAATTTAAAATAGAATGTGATTTTTATACATTCTCATTTTCATATTGAAAAATGTATTTCACCTTATACTTAGAGCATATACATACATTCTTTAATATGTAAGGGAAGGTAACACCCCCACCAGGGTGAGATTACCCACAAACAACAGAGTGTGGTTTCAACACCCAAACCAGAGAGAGAGAGAGAGACAGAGACAGAGACAGAGACAGAGAGAGAGAGAGAGAGAGAGAGAGAGAGAGAGAGAGAGAGAGAGATGAAAAGGGAACTTTGAAAGCCACCGAACAATACACATATGAAAATATTGCAAGCTTGGTTTGATTGAGCCAGTAAATGGGCAAAATGGAAATGTATATTAATGCCCACGTCGCCTAGCCCCGGGTTCGGCGCAACTCAATATTTACAGTACAACTTTGATCAATCCCAAACGATGGTATGCATATGGCGATTACCATGGAACATTCAATGCGGTATATTCAGATTATTACCGTTCCATGATCAGAGAGGTAACATTCGCGATTCCCGCAACAAGGGAGAGGTAACCACCCTACACACCAGAGGAAGACCACAGCCCCCGCTCTACAAAGGGCAGATCATCCTAAACACACATTAACACACTCGCCACCAGGTGAGGTCATCCCCACAAACACCAGGGGAGGTAACCCCATACAAATTAGGCGACAACCAACCGGCAGAAGAGGTCATATAACCAGTTATAACCCCCACATCAGGGAGTGGGGATGGGGAAAACCCCATCAGATGAAGTACCCCATTATTAGGGGGTAGACGACCCCGCTCAAAAAGATGACCCCCCGTCCCACTGGGGAGAGGTGACCCGCCTTCGCACTTTGGGGGAGGTGCCCCCCCTTCCCACTGGGGGGGGGAGGTGACCCCTCCTTCCCACTAGGGGGGAAATGACCCCCGCCCTTCCCACTGGGGGGAGGTGACCACCCTTCCCACTGGGGGGTGACACCCCTTCCCACTGGGGGGGTGACCCCCCTTCCCACTGGGGGGAGGTGACCCCCGCCGTTCCGACTGGGGGGAGGTGACCCCCGTCCTTCCCACTGGGGGGAGGTGACCCCCACCCTTCCCACTGGGGGGGAATGATTCCCCCACCACACGGTGGAGGTGACCCCCCCCCCTTCCCACTCGGGGAGGTGACCCCCCCTTCCCACTGGAGGCGAGGTGACCCCCTCCCTATGGGGAGGTGACTAACCCCATTTCCCACACTAGGGGAGATGGCACCCTCCGCCACACAGAGAAGGGTAATCTCCCACCGCCAAACCGGGATAACCGGGATGGAGGATTTCAAATAAGTAAGGAACAAGGGCGCGATCACCCAACTCATCTAAGAGCCTTCAGTCGTTCCCTGTACTGAAGTGCAAAGAAAGGTTAAAATACCTTCTTATATCAAAATAATATCACTATCCAGTGACTGTCAAATGCCCTGTTTCTTTGTGGTGTTTTCTTTCGTGTTTTTTGACAGGCTAGACTATTTGTAAATACATTATTGAAAAATAATTGAGAATAGTTAGAATTAATAACCTTTTTCTCTGATTTCTCTTGAAATATGATGTTGTTTTTCTTTAAATAAAGGGACTTATTCAATAACTTTCATTATATATCTGGAATGTATTTCTTTTGTAGTACAATCAATGACAGGGACCCGAATAGCTCATTTGGTTAAGCCACAAAATAACGGAGAACCAACAATTCTACCTCATTAGGTTCGATTACCGGAACTAGTAGCATACAGAATTAAAAGTGTACTTTTTTATTTTAGGATAAGGGCCTTCCACAGTCTTCATTGAACTTTCACCAATAAAACATACTTTTTCTAACGGCAAAATACCATTGAAAGATAACGTTGCACTAATAAATGTTATTTGATGTACATTGCGTATGTTTATTTTACATACCTTAAGAAATGTTAGAACATTTTCGCAAAATAGCGTTATACCTTAGCATTCTTAAAATTCTATTAACATATTACGCACGCGAATACTAATCAATTGTAATAGCCCACATGCTTTTTGCTGTTCATGGCGAATTTTGTAAATTTTAAGTACATACCATTCACAGCTGTAATTCGAGAAAATGATGTTTTTACAGCGGTTGACAATTATATAGGTACTAATAGGTAAATAAGGTGTTATTATTCAAAAGCCATACACTTACGAACGCGGCCGTATTTTTGTTATATTCAGTTAACGTACGAGTATTTTTGTTTTTGTTCATTTTGCACATAACGTGTAACCATTTGTTGAGTGCAAATAAGCGACCCATGATTTTACTTAAAAATGTAAATCTAACTTGAAACCAGCGTGAGCTAGGTCTAATAATATGAAATTTAAAGCTAAGATTATTCCAGCTTGCTGTATTACATTGTATCTATATGTCAATGCAGCCGTTAATATGAACGTCTTATTTCAGGGAATTCAGAAGGATTGCTCGAAGCAACTTAACAATGTGTATTTAATATAAATGCCAAACATAGTCAGGGCTATTCATTTATTCTACTTCTTCAGTAATAAATAGGTACAATATTTCTATTTATAGGAATGCCTAATATTTGCTACAGATTTATGTGGCATTTACATATAAATATAATATATGCCTCACATGTGGGTTCAGATGGGAATAAAATATCCAGTTTGATGATAGAGATTCGATTGTTAAGAAGATCATTGTACTACAAGAACAACAGCAACAAGAAAAACTACAATTTGCAGTTCTGACGTTTTCTGAAAAGAAAAACAACAACACAGAAACGTAAGAAATGTTCAAGATGATTTCAGTTTTATCATGAATAGATTTTTAAGGTAAACCCTGACACTGCATTTAAAGTTTTTGTCATTTTGCATTAGAAAAACCATGTTTCAATATTATTATTTTACCGATATTTCATCTATAAATTAAATTTTGCACATTCTTCAAACTATTTTAATATTAAGTATTTCTTTGATATGTTTCTCTGCAAACAATCTGGCCTGCAAGAAATTATCTTATGTACACATTCATGAAACTATTTATAAGCAAATGGTCAGCAAACATATGGTCTGCAATCAAGTAATTAGGTGGAATTAAATGTTTCTCAGTCTGATGGTCAGCTCAGCAGGTTATTGAGATTTATGGCCATTTAATTGTACAAGCGCTGATCACTGTGGAGGATAAGCTCAGCATCTTCTGGATGCTGATGTTAGACATTTTTGTTAAGCTGTGTGATCAAAACGAACTTCCGCAACTAATTATATGTAAAGGTAGCTGTTGGTGTTGTTGTTTGGGTAGTGTTGTGGTAATATTTGTTGTTCTTGCTGCTGCTGCTGTTGCTGCTGCTACAGAAGTAGTAAAAATAGTAGTAGTAGTTGTTGTTGTTGTTGATGGTGGTGGTGGTGGTGGTTATGGTGGACGTAGTGGTGGTAGTGGTGGTGTTTTTCATGATGTTGTTGTTGTTGTTGGCGGTGGTAGTGGTGATGCTGGTGGTGGTGGTGTTAGTGATAGTGAAAGTGCTGTTTTGATTGATGTCGTATTTGTTTATTTGTTGTTGGTTGTGGTGGTATTTGTGTTACTAGGGCGATTTTGTTGGTTGTGTTAATGACGGTACTGGTTTTCCTTGTGGTGGTGGATGTGTAGTTTATGATGATGTTTGTCGTGGTGCTGTTTGTAGTGGCGGTTGTGTTAATGGTGTTCCTGTTACCTTCAACCAATAAGAAATATCCTTTGTCATTTTTGTTAAGAATCTGGATGGCTTTCTCCATCATCTCGGCCAACGACGGCTCCGAGTGGTCTCTCTCCATTTCAAACTTCATGTGGTCCCGGTTGAAAAGTCCTAAAATAAACAAGGAACATTGAATTATATTTTGGGTATACTTGCACACTGGAGAAGCGTTTTCGCGTGTTTTACCGGGAAAAACGTAAATCCTATCTTTCCCTAGGGAAAATATACCGTTCGCGTTCTTACAAGAATGATGTCACATCATCAAGTATTGGACGTCATAATTCACCCGTGAGCATTGCATTAACGTTCTGATGATTTTTTTCCATACTGGATAAGTGTCCACCACAGACACCTGTTTAGTGGTCTTTTTCTGGCAAGTCTGTCAGTAGAGCTATATAGGCTAAAAACAGAGCTCTAGTATCAAGTTTGGTCAATTTCAGCTAACAAGTGAGCGATCTGTATCACGAGATGCAACTTCAATCACCAAGAACACAAAATATCCCCGTTTTCGAAAAAAACATATTTCTTGTTATACTAAATATAGCTCTGGAGTGACATTTGATAAATGATAGTGTTCCCGTGTGTTTCTTAGGCTATTGCGGTAAACAGCCCTATCGGAAGAACATTTGCAGTTAGTCAAATAAAATTATAACCCCATTTCATTAACCCCAAGTTTACATTTCCTGATCAAACGATCGGTATACCCGTCCTGAAGTTGATTTGTAACCGCTGCCAGGCACACAGTCTTTTTTTTCCATTTTTCTCAAAACCAAAACTCAAATGCATAAAACACAGATCACTGTCAAAGACATCGTTCCTGATCGTACATTGCCGGAACTCCAATGTATAAAACACAGATCACAGATCAAGACGTTCTTGATCTGGGTTTTATACATTTCCGAAATTCACTTCTGGCTATCGTCGACTGCCAACACAGTCGACAATACGAAAACACTTACCGAGCAGATAGTCGGTGTCTTGTGGGTTTATTGCTTTAAAATCCGTATTATTCCACACATATTTGTAGTTGCGGCCAAGGGATTTTTGCTTGTCTTGCCATTCCTACAACATAAGTCTATTCAAGTAAAGAAGTATAATAAAATTTTCTTCAAATACATATACCGCTGACAATAATACATTCTAGAAATAATGATTTTTTAGAGATAAGGAACACTGTAGTAATATGTACCGACACGAAGATTTCCAGAATGGGTGTTTGCTATTAGGGCAGTTTATGGTAAAAGCGTGATAATTGTATACTTATAATTGTAAATTGTAAAATCCCCATGAAAACTAAATATTCCTTCCCCAAAGAGGGGGTTTAAGCAACCTCATATATTTGTTGGCAGTATCGTACTGTACTCATGTGAGCATTTACATCCTTAGATTTTGTGTTTGGGTGTTAATATTCTTATAATTTTAGGGAATTTTTAGATCTAGCTATTTTCTTTACTGTTCTAACTTTTCTTGACATATGTATCATTAATAAGTATACAGTTATTTCATATGTGATTTGGGAACAGTCAAAATGTTGGCCCGAGGTGTAGGGGATAGTGTTTTGAACTGTTGCCCGAGGCCGTCGGCCGACGGCAACAGTTCAAAACACTATCCCCTACACCGAGGGACAACTGTTTGGCTGTTCCCAAATCACATATGAAATAACTGTTTTATTACCTGATCAATTACTGTTTCAACAGTATTTACAGATAAAAAAAAGGAACAAGAAAATAATTTTGCAAATATGTTTTTAATTAAACTTTTTAAATTTAACAATTTTGTAACTATGTCACACTGCTAACATTTTGTATATCAGTAGGTTTTCATATTGGTTTTCTCTGTTATTTCATAAAAAAACATTAGGAAACTGTCATTTTGCTGACAAATTTTTAATTTGTTTAAATACTTCACCACGTTTTATTTAATATGAAGAAATAAGCATTGGAGTCAATTTGTTTCTTTACTGTTTGACATGACGTCATGAGCACACGAGGGAAACAGTCGAAACTATTGACCGGTCAACAGTTCGCAAACATGTCCTTTTTTAGAATTTAAGAAAACAGTCAAAACTACCAAATTACATTTATATAAGGTATCAGGTAATAATGCAAAATATTATTGAACTGCAGTTTGCCGATAGAGAGATTTTAGATTTTTTATCGATGAAAGTGCAAAGACAACAGGAGCAAGCCCTTAAGTAAAATTAACGCGACCTGTATAAGATCCCTGTTGTCCGTCCTTCCGTTCCTCAAAATTCCATCTTGTGGGTCCATGCTTCCGGTTTTAAGAAACCTCTCCCTTCCGCCTCCAAGAATGACCTGAGTGAAATTCAACGGATTAACATACACCTTTATCCCATGGGCGAACCGTGCAGATCCGGATCAGCTCGCACATCCGTGCCGCCTGATCAGGATGTACACTGTTCTCTTTTTCATTAGCTTCCATATACAATAGGTTATGTCTGACCATGAAATACTATAGATATACTGACATTAATATGTTGCGTCCTTTTGACTAACATAATGTAAACAATATGATATATTTGTAAAACGGTGTTTGACCTTGAATTTCCTGGTCGCTTCTTTGTCGCGTAAATGGGTGACAAACGTTGATGAAAATGATGTGTTGTGTTGTTTACTTCTTATCAATTTATGTAAATATATGCTGAGAAGAAAAAGTTTAGTCAGTAGGAATACTTGATACGATAAAATTGTTAAACGTTAAAATTGAAGACAAAAGCATCATTCACCACAAAAATCATTTAATATCCATTGAATTTCAACAATATTAACTGAACACAGTCATAAAAAGCCATTCAATTTGATTAAGATTTAAGACAGGGGTCAAAATCAAAATTTTTATTACACTCAATATTTTTTTTGACCACCTCTAGCTTAAAAAAGCCAGAAAACGCCTTTCGTATGTTGTTTACGTGTGTTCGAATGATGTGTATAGGGGTTTGGCCAATTCCGTGTGCAATAACCGTTTCAGATCATTTACGTTGTTGACGTCAATCCTGTTACGCACCTTTCGTCCAAGATAGTCGCACAAGTGTTGAAATGGTGAGAGATTAAGTGATTTTAGTTGTCATTCGAGTATGATTATGTTGTTTACAGCAAGAACGTTCCGTGTATGACGTGCCGTGTGGCAGCGTGCATTATCCTGCAGTAGAACGTAAGCATTGCCTTACACTTTGTAAGGAACAATTAGAAGGATAATGATATCTGCACAATAATAGACGGCATTTAAGAAATTCGGTATTGTTTTGAGTTTTGTCTTGCCATTTTAAGAAATACCTCCCCAGATCATAGCGCTCCCAAAACCGTAACGGTCATATTCGAAGACGTTAGCAGGATCATTTTTTTTTGTCCTCGGCGTCGCCAAACACAATCAATTCTAACTGCTTCTTTGAGATTTAATTAGGACTAAGCGGTGAAAACGACCCTGTTCCATCGCTATCTATTCCAGCGACTGCCCTGGCGTGCCCAATTCAAATGTGCGACGCGTTGACGTGCTCTTAGAAGAATACCTTTGTAAGGACGTCGAGCTCGCAGCCGGTTTCAAGCGTTACAAACGAATACTTTTGACCCACGTTAATTGTCTAAGACGTTGAACGAGCTTTTTAGCAGGTGTGAAGCGATTACGTCGTGTTTACGTCACTAAGAAGCGATATTCGCGCGACGTTGGCGACGTTGTTTTCAATGTCCTACCTGGACGACGCAGGTGGTTGACGCTGCCAGTTTGTCAGAATCGCGCTTGCATACGATATGTTGTTCGCTCATGCCAACCAAAACGATCTGTTACGTCAGTAGCCGTGCTATCAAGCTTCTAGAAATCTCAAAGCAGGAATCTTTATCAAAGGGATTTGATAAAGATTCCTGCTCAAAGCGATATTTCTGTCATTAATGGATAAGGCAGGACGGCAACCAAGGCTAGCTACCGGAAATTTTACACCGGCTTTTTTCATTGTGGACAATACACTTTTAATGTCAAAGGATATTTGCGAAAATATCCATGTCGGTTTTCATCGACACGTGCATCTCGAGCATTTTGAATTTACACAGTCACGGTCTAATGAGGAAGGTTTTCGTAAACAAATCATCGTGCATGTGATAAGAAGAGTTAGTACAACACATATGTTCATTTTTTTTCGGCGTTAGCTGTCTAAGCTCACTTTTGACCTAGTTTTTCGACCAATGAAATGTTGTAAATAATACTCGTATTCTCTTATTATGCAGAGGGAAAATGAAATAAACTATTTCGATTGGTTTATTTACACCAGAGAGGCATCTAGCAGGGTGGAGAGGTATCTAGTGGGATTTTTATTATTATGCAGCGGAAAAATCAAATAGATTATTTCGATTGGTTATTAGTGGGTGTTGTATTGGAGAAAAAAAACAACATATTTACGATTTAAATAACCAGTTAAGTCAATAATGATGGCTTAAATACAATTTTATATGGGATATTCTTGGGTGTCAGGTAAACACTTGCATACAAGTTTACACAGTGTAAAACGAAAGAGAAGTGTAAATATTTCTAGTTCTTACTGGTTCCTTTCTAGTTCCTTTGATACTGATTGTTAATTTCAAGTTTAAAAAAACAAGGTCATTGTAGTGTAGTGGATGACACTCTCGCCTCCCAAGCGGAGGCCCCGGGTTCAATACTCGGGACGGACACTATTTGTAAAGTTAATTTACGTAAAAGTTGGTAGAGTTCGCTCATGTAACAGGCTGTTTGTATTTATTTTTATTAAATTTCAAGGACATTTATTCATCTTGAGTTCTAACTCTACAAGAGGTATTTTATTGAAACTGAATAAATGTAGATCAAGACTTAATGTAAGACATTGCTTCTTTAATCGACTTGTTATCACTGTATGAAATTGTTGCAACAGCTTGAACATTTTTTTTGAAAGACACTTTCAATGAATTTATGAGTTGTCATGATTCGGTCGCTTAATCTCTAGGTCATACTAAGAAGGCAGGAAGGGTTCGTCAACAGCTATAACAAGTAAAATAAAATAACTAAACTGTTTCTGCTTCGCCTCTCTGTATTTCTTTCTTTCTTATATATGTGTATATATAAATATTTTCCATCAACGCCGTTTATCTTTTTTAAAGATATTTCTTGTTTCACGATATTTGAAATATTGTAGATTTAGGGCGAAAACGAAAATACTGACTAAACTTTTTTTTTTTGAGTATATTTTTTTCGGAATTTTCAGTACTAGCTTTTTTTCTTTAATGTTCTGACTTTTCTTAATGTATTTAAAATGAAGTTACATGTATAAAAAATATTTGTGCAAAGTTTTATTGAATTGCATTTAGAGCCGTTACAGAGATTCTGATATTTTTATTTGTTAC
The DNA here is from genome assembly GCA_038501625.1 of Corbicula japonica. Classification (NCBI taxonomy): domain Eukaryota; kingdom Metazoa; phylum Mollusca; class Bivalvia; order Venerida; family Cyrenidae; genus Corbicula; species Corbicula japonica. The sequence continues at coordinate 267,850 of JAZAYU010000376.1, read as the reverse complement.
CAATGACAGTACAATGACGACAGAAGACGGCCTTTAAACATACTAAATAAAGTAAACATATATATAGACTCTGTAAAGAATGATAACGGTTTTCAAATTAACGATTTCTTACTTGTATGTCGGTGTTATTATCAATAAGTTGTGCGGCGATGTCCTTGCATCCGCCACCGGTGGTATGCTCCCAGTCTCTCTCCGGCGAGTGAGCATACAAAGCCGCCGGGGTTGCGTGCGTAACACGTGTTGTTGTGACGAGACCAACTGACTTTCCTAAAATGGAAACGGTTATTAATCAGATACGGAGACTGCGGGTGCGAATCTCACCAGGGATTAGATTCTTCTGTAGATGTCCCAATTCACATCTTGCGCGAGTACTGGCCCGATGTTATAAAACATGAGTTTGAAGTCTATGCTCATAACTCAAACTTTTGCTTCTTTCTTTAAAAGAATTTTAGAGGTTTAATAAAGCAATTCTTGAGCTTTAAAATAATGTAATTTTACTCCTAGGCTTTGAGAACGAAATTGAGTTTGCAGCTCAAGTTTTATAATCTTGGACCCAGATTTGCAACCCAGGAAGCAGTCATCGAGCGTGATTATAAGTTTTATAACTTGTTTCACAATCATTATAAAATAAGTTTAATTAAACTTAACTCGTTGATCAGTTTCAAATCCTTACTGTGAAATCACTGATTTTCGTGGGACAATATATTTCGTGGATTTCGTGGCCACATCTAACCACCAAATCTAACCCGCCACGAAATATGCTATTGAACATTAACGTATAGAAGAAAATTAAAATCCACGAAATTAGGAACACCTGCATTGTTTTCAAACCGAAAACCACGATTTTTTAACACCAAATCAGTGCATTTCCAGTTTTCATTTTCACAAACAAGTACAGAAACAGAGATCGGTTGCGAGCTAGATTGCGGGTTCGAATAGCACCAGAGCCTAAGGTTATAAAACTGAGCATGGAAACCAGTCTCAAATCTCAAGCATATGATTGGCTGAAATGGCGACCAGTCGCCATTTCAGCCAATCAGATGCTTGAGATTTGAGACTGGTTTCCAAACTCAGTTTTATAACCTTGGGACCAGGAATGCGATTCTTTAGCAAGGGCCTTATCCCTAAGCGGCGCATATAGTGGTTTTAACCAGAAAGAAGTCATCGATCGTCGAAGATAAGAAAGTAGGTTCACAACCGATTTAAATAAAATAATAAGGTTAAAACTAACAATTATTATTTTAATTCCGCGCAGATAATAAGTGTGAGGTATATTATTACACAGTATACTTTCGCTAGGGTTTTGATTTCGCGCAATTGTCTTAGCGCTAAATACGCGAAAATTAAACCAGCGCGGAATAAAATGGTACTAGCGTAAAATGCTCTTATTTATGCATAACGTGATATGTAGCTTCGATTTTTAAATCTTAAAATACCTGCGTCCTGCGACCAATGTAAAATACTCCTCAGCTCTGAACCAGGTACCATCGATGCGCACACGCCTCTTCGCGCTCTAGCGTCGCAACCTATCAGCGCTAAGTTGGTTTTGACCCCTGAGAAGAAAGCGGTGGCCGTAGCAGCAGAGTCAGCCGTCTGGGCATCTTGGTTGTATGTCTGAAAGTAAATATAAAAAATGTTTAGATAACCTCAAAGCAATTACAAAGACGGCGGCAGCCCCTTGCCAACCAGGCAACAGACACAGTTCATACAATTCATACTCCAAACAGACTATTTCAAGCATGCATTATTTTATACTACCAACCACAATAACTTACTTTAAGCATCGTTTGAATATTAGTATCAAGGGAGGTAATTCAAACTGTTAACTACACTTATGTGAAATACGGGGAGATTTTTTACAGCCGTCACCAAGCACTTGACACATGCTGTAGATATATATTAAATGTATAAAAACCTGCAAGTCAAACTTTTGCTAATGAAAAATCCGAGTTAAAATCACATCGCTTCAATACCTCCCTAATCAATTGGCTGCAATTTCGAATTAACTAACCTACCGAGCTATCGTTTTTTAAGTTACTTAGGGTAGTCATAAACGATTGGCCATCCTATTTTCTAATGAAACTTAACTTTGATCATTAACGGTTTGCAAATGACCAAGTAAAATTACCCAGTAGTTCCAACTATTAGTATATGTCAGTTCATCTCTTCAAATTCGCATTCAGAGCAGCAGTGAAGAAGTCTAACTCTGCGTCGCTTATTGCGAACTGGCGAGACGGTTTAGTACAGGTTTGAAAAAATTAAGGCGAAAATAACGATAACATGTCCATATAATTTGCCTTAACACTACGTTATCAGTACTGTTACTGGAGCCAGATTACTGCCATACTGCTTATCTGGTTCCCGTCATGGTAGGGGCAGGTAATCCAGTCTAACGCACTGTCGGCTACCGACGCAGTCGATAAAAGAACCTTACTTTTGACAATCCTACGTGTGGAAACTCTTCAAAACTTAGCAGTTGCTCTTCTCCCGTCTGGTTTTTAAGTTGACCTTTAAGAATTCTCGCGGCAGTCACCGTGGATATCCCCATTCCGTCGCCAAGGAATATAATAACGTTCTTCGCCACCGCGATGTTAGGTTTGACGCTGCGTGCTTTCTTCAGCTCGTCCTGTGCGACTCTGTTCCAATGAGCAGGTGCTAAAAATAACGACAAAATTGCGCTAACATTGGTAAAAAACAAACATCTGTAACGTTTCAATGACACTTCACACAAACAAGCATTATTCTTCACTTTAAACACGTTGAGATAAATTATAACAGTAAAGAAAATACCTCAAAATTCTCTGTTAAAATGATATTTGTGTTGTTTAGTTTTTGTGAATTTATGAAAATTGAATTTTATGGAATATCTAGATCTAGTTATTTTCCATGACTGATCTAAAGTGTCTTAACATGTGCAAAATATAGATACATCAATAACATTTATTTGTGCAAAGTTTCATGAATTGGTATTTTGCCGTTAGAGAAATTTTAATTATTAGTTCTCCTTTTTATCGATGATCGTGCAATGATGAGTGCAGATGACCCTTAATTTTAATTTTTGCGATATGCGACGTGGTGAAAAAATATTACTGCTTTCAATATTCAAGATGGTACAGAATTAGTAAAGTAAAAGTAGCAAACATTTAATGGAAGAAAGACAAACTAAACTGTTTTAAGCATTTATTTGTGCGAAAGTTACCTGTCTATGTAACAGTTTATGTGTTTGTTTTGCTTGTTGTTGTTTTTTTTTTGTTGTTATCAGTCTCAAATCTGTCCGTATAGCAATTCGAATGAAATATGAATATATGTGCAGTATATATCAATGCACTATCAATGCATGCTTAAAAAGATCAGTGCCGGTTCCAGAGGGTGTTCAATAAGAATGTTCGGATCCCCTTTGTGGGTAAAAATATCAAATTCTCAAGGGGAAAGTCGGAAAATATTCAGAATGCGCTTAAACGGCTGTGCGAGAGTCTACTATTCAGTAGACTATTCTACGTATCAGCAACAAAGTACGGCCCCAATGCAAGCTCGTTTTTGCTAGTAGTCTAGACGTTCTGTCATTGATCAGTATCACACTTCTCTGATGAACGTCAAGAGACATCGCTATATAAAAAGTCTGACCGACAGGTGGCACTTTACATCAATTTAAATGCCTTCCTGAGTAATGAGTTACTAACAACAATAACTAAGATCGTCTCGTCTGACACATTTATACGGAAAGAGATATTTGTAAACGTGTGTTATTGCCTTTAATTTCATGCTTGCGAAAATGGATGACAAAATAACATTGTTGATTTCTCTCTTTATAATAAAAAGTTATTTTAAAGGATCTTGGATATTGTCAGTATCATTTTGATCATGTGGCATTTGAACTGTTTTTGTTTTGCGATGCTTCGTTTTTGTGTTTGATTGCAAATAGAATTTTAGGGATTTTCAAGCTTTAACTATTTTTGTTTACTGTTCTAAATTTTCTCAATACTTTAGTCTTTTCATAAGTGGAAAATTTATAGAATTTTAAAATTTAAGCTAAGTGATTTCACTCGGAAATGTTTTTAAAGGGAGATGTGCAGGATTGATGAATGGAACAGATTTGCGAAAAAGGGTTATTAATCAGTTGAATATCATTATTTGAAGCTCAAATATTGATTTACACCTGAAATATTTCAAACCAATATTTTATAAAAAAGAAAAAATATATAAATGGTGTTTCCTATCCTATGCGACGCGCATAGGTTAGCTATTTTTGTATTTCCCGCGTAAAGCCGCGGTGGTTTTTGGGATTGTCACGTGATCACTTCAACCAAAATACGCATTCGGTGTACCTTGCCGACTATCGACGTCGCCATTTGTTTCAAAATGCCTGGGCCACCACGAATAGTAAGCTCAGCGATGAGCTAAATATAGAATGATCGCTAAATATAGAATGCATTTTTGTATAGGGATTTCTTCAGCGGAGTGTTTTCAGGTCCGGTAAAATGGTAAAATTAACCGAAAACTTCCTCCTGGAGTGTTTGAAATGTAGAGTTTAATGAAAAATAGACGTAAGTGTTACATAGATCGATCTGTTTACGATTTTACCGAGTAGACCTGCTCGACCCTGCACATCTCCCTTTAAGGTCGCCATTAGGGTATGCCAAAATTTTGAAGTTATCTTCATAAATACAAAAAAATGGTTGTAGGGCAATGTTTTTCACTTCGGACGTAATTTTGATCCAAAAAGGTCCAAATTTAGAGAAAAACTATGATCTTTTTATTGAAATGATTTCATTCTAAAATATTTCTAAGGTTGCATAAGGTAACTATTGTACTTGCAACGTCTGTATAAACTTTTTATCAGATCTCGTGGTAACCGCAGAACCCAGCTTACTTGAACACGCCTGTGGACGCATTAATACAGTTAAAAGGTCCGTGTCGCCGTAGGATGTGTCTTTTCGATTTCCAGCTGGCAGGGCGACTGTCAAAAAACCGTTTTTATAAGACGACAACGGCGTTATATACTAATATCCTAATTACAAGCCTCGTTTTAAAGTTTCTGGTTTTTTAACGAACACTGTTTTCAGACGTACTTGATCGCCTTTGCGAAATCAGAGCGTCTGAATGATTGAGACTAGTTTGCTAGCTTATTGACTGTACAAGGATAGCCTTTTATAAAGCTAGTAGACGGCTCGTATAGCATATAACATCGAAGTGGATGTGGCTATATGTTAACGCATGTAAATTTTTGCATGAAAAAAAAGAGAATTGGGGTGGTCAAAATATTTTACTTTACTTTACAAAATCGTGCTCCGACAGATCAGGCAGAAAGTAACAAAGTCAATTAAAATGGAATGTTTTAAACTAAAATCTAATGTTATATGTGTTATGAAATACAGAGAATGCAGACTTGTAATGACATTATAAAGTAAAGAAAGCCAATGGCCCAGACATCTTGAAAAACAGAGTTCAAATAGACCTGTTTACATGGATACACAAAGTAAAATCTAACAGTTTTTACAATACTTTAACAATACTTTAACATTTTAAGCTCAAAACTGAAGAAAGTACAAATACACATACAAAGTAAAAATAATAATAATAATAACAGAAACTAAAAAGACCCGGCATCACTTTCCCACATTACAGCGGAATTTCTTTGTTTAGAGTTTCATTGAGATCATATCGATTTATAATCATCACCCTGCATAATATGCTATTGTGCTGATGTGATTAAACTGTGGCATAAAACTTAGGATCCACATATTATGTATTTTTTACATTATGGACCTTTCACAGAATTTACTTCCATACACAAACCGAGGAAACCCTTACAGCAGTGCGAACATTGAATGAAAAAATACAGACATAATAGCTGTTTTAAACGCTGGCACCACTTAATTATTTAAGATATCTCACTAGATCTTAATTTTCTTTTAAAATGTTGACGGCATATTTTTACTTTAATTGACTGTCGCCTTTAATTATATTTATCAACTGTGCGTGAATCTATATAAAACATGGGTCGAAATATTCTTAGAGACGAAATCCTCAGGAAACGTTCGTACTCCGTACTTTTTAGCGCGGTACAGAGAGCGTCTACAAGTCTAAGCGTTAAGATGACAAAGACCAAGGAAACTCCGGTGTTTGCCCAGATGCTTTTGAAACAACGATTTTGATTAGCTGCTATTTAATAATCCAATGATATTAAAGGATTAAAAAGGGGTATTCCCACACTGATTTCCTTCATCGTTGAAGGAATCAATAAAGAAAGCGAGAACCATGAACTTACATTCAAACGGTTGAACCAGGAATCTAGAACTACCAACATTCCTGGTTGAACTTGTTTTTCTTCGCTGTTTTCATAGTAAATTCCTACCGTATATCCGGCCACCCGTGGGCGAGCCGGAATGAGGGACATGCGCAGTGAAACACTAGTGTTTGAAACAAAGCTGATGTTCAATCTATAAATATAAGTTTGTTGGTTTAATTAAAACCTGCGTATGCTATATATTGTTGAGAAATATTAAATGTTATATCGTTCGTTGAGATGTCGCATAAATTAATTCCGGGTAGTTTAGACGCGTATAGGTTTATCGCCTGGGGTGTATTTAGATTTATCTATCGTCGCTACCGGAAGCCCATATCAGCGACGCATCCAGAAGAGTGTTGGTCATTTTAGGTTTTGGAGGACAGTGCAAAATACTGCGGACTATCTAATTTCAGAATCGTCCCAGGTTCTTTCAAGTGCCCGGTGTATATCACCACTACACTGAACCTCGGTTTAACGTCTCTTCCGTAAGACTGTGGTGTTTTTTAGTTGGAGTAGCGGGGGATCGAACCAGCGATCCCTTGACTCAGAGGCAGTTGCGCTAACAACTGAGCTAATGATCCGCTAACGTTGCCATTAGTAAAATATATCTGCGCATTACAGCGACCCCTGTGAAAGTGGAGGATCAATAGCTCAGTGGTTGGGACGTCTGCCTCTGGGTTCACGAATCTCTGGTTCGATCCAACGGTACTCCAACTAAAACATACTAACAGTCTTTCGTTTTTGTTTGGAGACATTTAACAAAGTTCGTGTAGTGGTATATAATATAAATGGGCTATTTGCATAATATTATATACTTAAGGACTTTGAAAACGCACCCTTGGGATAAGTGTATTTTAACTTGGAAAAAGGCCTTTGAAATGAAATGTTTCACATACCTTTGTAAAGTACAATTCATTGCCGTCAGTTTGATAGTAAAATATTTAAGATTGGTCTATTTATACAAAAGATATTGCGAGTTAAAGACAGTAAACCTAAAATCAAAAGTAACACTTCACGCCAATAGAGCTTGCATTACAATTAAAGGCATATCATTGAAAACGAACGCTTGTATTGGCTAAAGTGTTACTTTTGATTTCAGGGTTACTGTCTTGAACACGCGATATTTTTATTATCAATGAACCAATTTTAAATATTTTGGTATCAAAATGACGGCAATGAGTTGTACTTTACACAGCTATATAATATGTTTGATATAAAAGGCGTCTTCTATGTTTATATACACTTATCCCAAGGGTGCGTTTTCAAAGTCCTTAAGTATATATTATATTGAATATGTATGTGTGTCAGTTTGATTGTTGATGTTGTTTTGAATATATAGTTCGTTATTATTCTTTTAAATATTAAGTAATAAAGTGAATTTTTAGTTTCGGAAAGGTGTGATTTTATGCTCTGTATGGAGTTTGTATGTCGTTTTTGAATGGTGTTGTTGTTTTTTTTGTATTTTGAAGGCCTCATCGAAAATAAGATTTCAATTGTACTTATGTATGTTTGTAATTTTAATGAATTACCTTCTATAAATAAAGAGTTTATTATTATTTATTATTATTATTATTATTATTATTATTATTATTATTATTATTATTATTATTATTATTATCTAGCGCTTTGTAGAACAAGAGGCGACACTGGCATTGGAAAATCCTCGGTATCTTGCATTATCATCCAAAAGCTCTGGAGGCGTCGCCCATATGGCCTTAACTCTTCCTTTATGGCGCCGATAAATAAAACTAAATACCATCAATATATCTTACAGAAAAATGCGAGAGCGTTGGATTCAATTTAGGTTCAATATAGTGACACAAATATGTCAAAAGATATTTAATTAAATTACATTTTCAGTGAGAAAATAGAAGTTGTTGTGCTCTTATGATAGATAATACATCAAACCTGGCCCTATTAAATATAGCAACGCACATATTCAAAGATAATAATTTTATTACAACTTAAAACTTGTGAATTTATTGCACCACGAAAAGCACGTACGCACTTTTGTAAAAGTGTTGTTCGCTCTTCGTGGAAGGATACCAAATACGTTCCAGATAAGATTACAGTTATTTATTTTCCCATAGACTCGCATTATAGCCTCGCCCCTCCGCTCCCCATATCGGCCTCGCCTGATAACACTTACATCGCAAGACAGTAACCTGCTTTTCTCTATTTATCAGATATTGTGCCAATGCCTTAAAATCTGACTTTCTCAAATAGAACTGACCTAGCAACATCATAAAAACAAGTAACAATAAAGAGTAACCAGTAAACTATTTCGTTACATGCACTGAAATACCACCACCCTCAGCGCTGCGCCACATTCACATTAAGAAAAAAATCGTAAACCCATAATAAAAATGCAAATGTTTTGTTTCGAGTTCAATTAATTGTGCAGTTCACACAGTGATTTTATTTTATATGCCTTTGCTTTTTTTTAACCAATCATTGAGTTACTTTGATTATAGGTCCGCACAATCATTAGAAAAAATTGACTGCTACCCGAAACACCTGCATTACTGTAGTCTAAGAATAAATTGGTACTGAGACCACGGAAAGATTTACGGAATGACGCATTAGTATGAGAATTGTCAGCCCCATGAGAATTGACAGTGCGCATGCGCGAAACCGATAGCAACATCCGTGGTGAGAAATGTAAAATTATGTAAGTCTTTCGAAAAATTCCAGCGAATGAATGGATATGTTGAGGTATGACAGCGATAAACTTTAATAAATTATAACTTACTACCCGAATCAATCTTTTTTTTTATTGCGCGACGGTAACAATATACTACTTTAACTTTCATAAGCGACACTTATTGTGTGGGCTGTAATTGCCGTTATTGTTTTGGTAAACATTTTGAACAGTTTATGATACATTACGTTTTATTTGTATTGTTTATTTGATAAGACCGATGAATTATTTATCTGATTGGAATTTTTGAACTGAAACATGAGTGTAAAACTATCTATAGTAAGCTGGAAAACTTACAGACTATAAAAGTGGCCCTTATCAAATGTTGAGTAATATAGATTCAAAATGTAATCTGCGAGAAGACATTGAATTACGTACAGGTTAGTGCTTATTAATGCGCATTTAGAAAATTAAATTAGTCTGGCGACCGATTTAATTTGTAAGTGCTCATGAATAAACATTGCTGAAAATTATTTTTGGTAAATCATTCAAGGATGCGTAAGTACTGATTTAAGATAGAAATAGGTTTCCCAAAATAAATTTGAGAAAAAAAAACAACACCAAAATGATTATTTGTTCATATTTTTGTTTGAATATGTTTGTTTTTACTTTTGATATATCACAAGTTGTTACTGTATCCAGTCAAAGTCCAACTTGTTTAGGACTCGACGTGTCGTCTGCTTATCGTCTCGAGTCTACGTGCAAACCAAATCAGCAACGTTATAACTCCGCCATAAAAAGTAGTTCCTTTCCCAGTTTTCATAGCACCAATACACTTACGCAAGTAAAATGCTTGTGATCCAACTAACACGCATATTTGGAATTTCTCACTCGAAACAACGGAGGCTTTAAATTCTGCCCAGATACATAATGACAACAAATAATGGCTAGATGCCACTAAATGCCGAAAGATTGGCTTTGATTTGCTTATTTTGTCAAGAGACGATACGGAATATAATTTCGGTACAAAATGTGTTCTGATTTTTAGATGTTATAAACTTTAACATTTTTACTTAAAAAAATGCAGGCGTAAGTTTAAATTTGACAATAATATCTACTTTGAATTTTAAGATCCTGTTTTGTCTCGAAATGTGTATGGGCGTTTTCTCACTATAGTTTCACTTTCGGTTAACTCCTAAGTCGGGGGCGACTGGATTCAGTGGCTGCTAGCAAAATAGAGATTTTTTTGTGAGCACATGGTTTTACTGCCGTCACAGAACGCATCTTGGGTTGCTATTTGCAGATTTACAATTCCCCTTCAAAACATCATTTTAAAAATCTACAAACAGGCTAGACTTTACAATGAACGTCTTTGGGAATTTATTTAGTAGTCTCTAAACTCAAATGTTGATGCTAAGCATTGACTGTTACACTGCGCATGTCCATACTTCAGTGGATAACAACTGAGTAAGAGTCAGTGCAGAACATAAAATCGCGGCAAAAATATTTTCTGATAGTTACTTGATACTATAAGGTTTACTGCGTATAAACAAAATTATTAAATTATTGAAAATGTCTGGCACTTTGTGAATTAATTTTGTTTATTAAAATATCGTCACTAAAATGTTAGACTGTGCACCAGACTTCAGTGATGTCTGAATGAGCTCCTGTTATGCGAAACTCAAATTCACCACCGCAATGTAAACCGTATCAGAGTATTCGCATGTCTGTAAGAATTCACAATTTAAATGAGAAGGTCCCGTGATAATTATATACAACTGTTATAACGCTAATTGAAATTTGAATTTAAAATTTTTGCTTATTCAACTCTTTTCACAACAATTCTTGTTAACTAAATATACATAAAATCTCCCAAATGGCAAGTCAGCAATAACTCTATGTAAAAATTGTAATCTTTAATTTAAAGAAACATAATTTTTCTTAACGTAACATCAATGTTATTAATAATTAATGTTCTGTTTTTAATATAAAAATTATATTGACATGGATGTAAACATTCTACATTTAACGAAAACTAGACCCTCACGTGGCAGTAAAATACAAATAATATTACAATGATGTTCATCAGAAAACAGTTTAACAAGTTTGAAATCGTTTTGTTTTATGAGATTAGCCCAGTGAAAGAATATTCAGCCTGCCAAGGCATAAATGGTTTTATAAACAGAGAATTGCCTAAGAATTAATTCTATTTTGACTGCGTGACTTTCTAATTAACCACTATCAATTATATAGTTTTCGTTGTTTTTTTCTGTATTGAGTGTTACTACAGAAAGGATTTTAATCCCGTAAAAATCATGCACCGCTAATTTTATATAATAAATGTTCCAAATTTGCAAGTAAAATCGGATCACAATAACTAAAGATATCGGATAAATTGTGCAAACCGCTTGCCATAACGTTTAGCGGTACAAAATAAATAAGAAGCCGAATAAGATATGATGAAGTAAACACTTAAAGAACTTGTGTAAACTTTCTTAAAATAAACACAGGCGTTACTTGATTGAAATCATACGACTGGCTTTCATGAGAGGCGCCCGGTATTATTTATTATTATAAATTATGTATACATTTGTATTTATAATCAGTTAAGTATATATTACTTTTGTATATTAATTTAAATATAACAACGTATCAAAACACGACATTTAAACATTTCAGATATCAAAATATACTAATATTAGAAAAGCCATGTTTTTTTATAATACTATTTCATTCAAGAGATTACTTTTACATTAAAATTGTACACACCGTTCAACCCGATAAGGTGAATGCCGTGGGTAAGCCGACGGCAGTTGCTTGTGTACATGAACGTTTTTCGGCGAAACTGAGTATTGGCCTGATTTTTACATTTTCCCGCAATATCTTAGCAGACAAAAATATACATATTGATTCCCTGTTTGTTAAGGACTCTACTGACGAAATCTTGATGCACACAGGATATTATTTACAAAGAAATAGCAGAAAAAGTGTGCAATTTTGCGACAAAATATGTCATTTGACGAATCGGCCGCAAATATCCTTTTTTATTACCAAATCTGAAATATTTGAAATATTCCATGATAAAGTTCAATTATTTCCCAGTAATTATTTGAAACCACAGCTTCCAATTCGCTTTCTCTAGAAATATATTTACTTTTAAACTTGGTAAGTCGTGGAGATTTTAGTAACGACAACGGCCGTTAACACTAAAATATTGGTACAGTTGAATGCAGTTTTGTCAGTGGATTGGATAACGTAAACGGCCGTCAAGTGAAAATTAGCTTTGTCTCTACAATGATTAACACTGGTGTTGAGAACATATTTAAATGTTTTTATTGCATCATGATTTGACCGATGGTTTTTTAACGCGCACATTGCCAATTTTGTTGTATATTTTTTCCTTAAACAGCAAGTCACAGTCAGTTGAAAACGCCATATTTACGAAAGTTTTGAGATACTTATTGTTTTACAAATTGAGTTTGATCTTACAGAGATTACGACTCCTTATATTTAGACTATATTCTAGAGATATGACCATGACGTCTTAGCCGTATTGTCACCGAAGCAGATGTGACGACAATGATATATAAAACAGTGAAATATGCATATCAGGGATTGCCACATCCAGCAGACACAGCCTCTCCACACAGCCAAACAGTAGAGACGAAAAGAGAACATGGTATTACAATAATCAATTTCAATATGGACGCCACAAACAATTAACGAAAGTGAGAACCCGAGGGGTTACCGCCTTGGAACGGTCAGTGGCAAAACTTAGTCGCATAAGAATAGTTGTTTTTCGTCTGTTACAAAAGAACTTCAAATACTTCATTCTGAGTTGAATTTTACTTACTTTCGTTGTCTATATCTATTCATTTATAAATCAGAAGTAAATCAAGACCGCCTGCGCTTCGAGTATTCTTAAAGAGTAATGGATACTAAATGAAAATGAAGAATAATAACATTTATTTCCGAATTTTAAAACTATAATATTACGTACTCGGTATGATTCGTCCCCAGATAAAGTTCGAGCTGAAATAATATATGGCGCAACATTTTTTCTCGTCTGCAGGCGGCTGTGCAAGTGCATTAAATTTCAAGTTCGTAAAGTTCATAGTAAATAATATGAGGATTTGTACAAAGTTAGATAAAACATTATATTGTATTTCATTTGAATGTGTACAACGCTTGAAATTCTCTTTTGACAAGTGTACGAAATAATTGAATATTTAAAATTATTACAATTCTAAAATTGCATCAACAACAAAACGTTAGGTAATATATACAACCTAGAAATCAGGTGTTTTGTTATAAATGTTTTTCTTTAGGTAGACATACTTTTCAATATTTATCTTGATTTATACACAACAAGGAGTAGCCTAGATTTGTTAACACTAGAGTCTGGTACACTTTATGCATAAAGCAGACAACAGCGACGTTGAAAACAAGTTCACTTGACGGCCGTTAACGTTATCCAATCCACCGACGAAACTGCATTCAACTGTACCAATATTTTAGTGTTAACGGCCGTTGTCATTACCAAAATCACCACGACGTACCAAGTTTAAAAGTAAATATATTTCTAGAGAAAGCGAATTGGAAGCTGTGGTTTCAAATAATTACTGGAAAATAATTGAACTTTATCATGGAATATTTCAAATATTTCAGATTTGGTAATAAAAAAGGATATTTGCGACCGATTCGTCAAATGACATATTTTGTCAAAAAATTGCACACTTTATCTGCAATTTCTCTGTAAATAATATCCTGTGTGCGTCAAGATTTCGTCAGTAGAGTCCTTAACAAACAGGGAATCAATATGTATATTTTTGTCTGCTAAGATATTGCGGGAAAATGTAAAAATCAGGCCAATACTCAGTTTCGCCGAAAAACGTTCATGTACACAAGCAACTGCCGTCGTCTTACCCACGGCATTCACCTTATCGGGTTGAACGGTGTGTTGTAGTCAATGTCCAAAAAACTGCAACCTCTACTAAACTGGATCAAGTCTCGGTTACGATCGGCAACTTTCGGTTATCTCCGCTACACTGGCTTTATTTGGATGCTTTACAAACCGATTTGCAACGTTTGAATAAATAGTGCGCATAGGACTGAACACATTTGATGGTTCTCAGGCTCTGCCAATGTTAAAACTGACAAATAACTTTTTTTTTCAGGCTCGATCCTGAAACGATTAAGACATCTACTCTGCCACTCTCTTACACTATCGGCTAATTACATTCACCTCTGTTATAGGCTGGGACTACTTTTAACTACTTTTACTTTAACTAAAAATAGTTCACCAATTTACATTTATCATTGCTTGGGTTTCTTTGGTTTGAATGAAAGATAGTGAAGATATCTGTCATTTGTTTATCCACAAGCTTTCATAATCATAATTATGACTGTATAAAATAAGGCTGTCGAGTTATGTAAAAAATCTTGACATTGAGCCTTTCGCAGAGATGTAAAGTGAGTGTAAGGAACGACAACTCTGCGAAGGAGATTGCTGCTCTGCAAATTCTACCGACAATGCCTTGTTGGAAATCTATTTCATAAACAATGAAAATAGTACGTTAAAAAGGTATTAGACTGGATCCTGTCCTTATATTCTGTTATGATATTTATATAATTATCATGTCACTAATACAATATTCATCAGTACCTACAAGATAAGCAACTCCTGCAGGTACCTTATTGATATGCATGTTCAGGATATCAGAAAAAAAGAAAATTAAATGAAAAAATAGAAAATAAGTATTTCAGTTTTTTACCATCTAGCTTGTGCCAGGTTAAAAAGTTTCCATCTGCTGATAAAAAAAAGCATCTGTTTGCTCGATGCTATCTTAATCTGACTGATCATATATGTAAGATACGAAAGATAATCTTGAAGTCTGTCTACTTGCGATACTTTTTATCGTTATTAATGGTGCATGTATTTGCCTCATATCTTAATTTCTTCTTAATAAGATACCGAAGATGTCACTGCAAAAAAAGAAATAATTATACGAGATCGCCGGTTCAAGTTTGATATTTTTGACCTCATTTACAGGTTACGTAACACTATTGATAATGTTGCCAGTGGCCTGGACCCGCCTAAATGGTTCTATTTTATTTAATTTAATTAATATTTTTACAAATATTTTGGATTATTTCAGTTCTCTTGATTTCTTTTTTCTGATTTCTGTCGAGCCACCAATATTCTGAGAGTTAAGGTTAAAACAGAAAAATGAAGCGCCTGTCTTCATGGTATATTTTTTGGATGACAGAACATAGGGACGGGAGTCAGTCTGTTGCCGAGGTGCAGGACCAGATGCAAGATTTCCAGAACTTGGGTCTGTTTCGGCAGTCTTTGGGTGTTTACATGATAATTTCCAACTTTATGGCCGAAATTCACATAAAAATTAAATATTGCTGTCCAAATATGGGGTTCCAACAACAACACTGAACCCTCTCTCGATCCGCCCATGGTATCTCAAATGTGAATGTACTTGGTTATATGTATGTTTACACAATCTAAATTTCAACTGTACGTAGACGCATAAATCACTTTTCTTGTTGGGTATTATAAACCATTACAAACATCGATTTTGTTCTGACTTTTCGAGATCACCACTTCAAGTACGATATTTCATTGACCTCTATATAACCTACCGTATATAACTGGTAATGGATAACTAGACAGTCACGTGGTAGTCCCGATGGCCTTATAGAAAATACAAGCGAGTCTCGGTGACTTTTAAGAGAAATTGCAAGATGGTATGTGCGTTTGATAACTGCTGGTCTTATATCTGAGGAGTGAGTAGAAGGTAATCAAATTAAAATTTATTCTAGAAACAATAGAGCTTATACGAAACATAACCAAATTCTTCTTTTTTTTTCTAAAAAGTCATATTTTAAAATGTTCTTTTCATTCACGTGACTGGCTAGTTATTTGTAACGTACTATATATCTCAAATAAGGTAAATCTAACAAATATACACAATGCAAAACTCTTACAAGAGGGAAGTTATTTAAAACTTAATTAAACATTTTCACTCTTTCATTTCAATTTTCAATTCTGTATTTTTCTTGAAAAAGAACAAGCGTTCGAAAATTCGAAATTAAAGAGTTGAAATTTTAAATATAGTTTTAACAAAGATAATTCTTAATTTTATTTCATTATGCTTACACAGCGGGATCTAAATTTTAGTTGTACGTAGTCGTAAAAATCACTTTTCTTGTTGAATTAAAGACGGTTGCGGTAGTTTCTGTTTTCACAACGTTATGATTTTTGCGTGTTCACCGTTTGCGTGATACAATTGAAATTGGCAAACTTGGTCGCTGAATACAGACCAACAAGTATTATTGGGGCGCGTCACGGGAAAAGGTACATTCGGACAGTCGACGTCAATCTTTAAAATGGCGTCATAAATTTGAGCAGACGACATTATTATTATGCATTTCGCGGTAAAAATACCATTTTATTGTCAAAATGTGTAACAAAATCACATTTTAGTTATAAGAGATTGATTTATAGTTGTAAGTTCTTTTTAAATTTAGTAAAAACTAAAGTATCACTAAAAAGGTACATTTTCCCCTGACTTGCCTCACTTAAGAAAGAAAGTCTCTCTTTCATCAATTGATCAGACAATTTACATTTCCATGAAAAAAAGCAACACTAAAAAGAACCTACAACATGCAACCGGTGCTCATGTCACTTGACATGGTGATGGCAATAGCATGTGCAGCCCCACCTAAACTAGGCCTATCTGCATGCAGATCAGCGTAGTTTTGTCACGGTATGCACTGTTCCCAAGACCTACTGAGAAGACAGATTTTTGTTACATCTACCCCAGTTCACTAAAACAGATTATATCACATTTGCGACCAGTGAATATTCAGATCAGTGTCAGATGCTGTTTCAATTAGAAAACATTAAATTTTGGTTTTCATTTAATTCTAATTCCGAAAGACTAATTTCCCCGCTGAGAACCTCCATATTACATGTATGACGTCATTAGTTTCACCTGCATGACGTCGGCTTAACTATATTCATCTTAAAGGAAAATCGAAACAAAATGGCGGAAGACAACAAATGACGAGAGGCCAGAGAGGAACATTAGGCGCGTGCATTTTTGGCCGATCCGTAAATATACGGACAAACATTAACGGCAAACAATCCGAACTAAATTCAAGAAATTTTTTGAAGTATAATAATACATCAAATTGACTTTCTTTACGTTTATTTCTAAAGTTTAAGTTATTAATTTCGATATTTGAAAACACTGAATTTTTTGTCCTGACACGTGACCTAGCATCTAAGAAACAAATGCACTTACTTTCTCCATTGGCCGAATAAGTATAGTCCGAGTGTACCACATTATAATTTATTATTAAACACGCACAAGACAAAAACACGGTAGACTTTAGCATCATCTTTCGCCGAGTACGTTAGCTTTACTGATGTCCGATGGTCAATATTCAGCGATAAGGCTGCGCTTATCTTGTGTAATCTACTAAGATAGCGGCAAACGCATAAATTTCATTATCGTAAGCAATAAATTAGGTACCCTTAATACTAGTTTATCATGATAAACAATTGATGAACGTGGGGTACACTTAGCTGCTATATTTCTGTCAGATTATATGGTTCGTTTACCGAAACCTGTCATGAGTGAAAGCATATGGTCGATTTTCTTTGGCTATGAAGAATTTTTGAAGTCGGCGCGAAAGTATTTGCATAGTTTTTGCATTAGTCCATAAATAATTTTTATACGCATTTTAACGTGTGTGCGCCTAGCGTAGATCCAGATGGGCCGTCTGATCTGGACCAGCACTGGTCGAACGTAGTTCAGAAATAACCTAATGAATCTAAAGGCGAACAGTGTAGATCATGATCAGACGGCTGACATGCGCAATAAGAGTGTATCGTTGGCGTATGTGGATAATTTCTAAAGCAGCAATTTCGTACTCTTAAGACGTCGCTGGTTTCTTAAGCTCAATGGGCGTATCTAGAGGAAGCCTCATGTAAATGACCAGAGGGGGTTTCAATAGGGTGTTCGGTGGGGTTGCTCGATCCCCTTTTGTGGCGGCAATGTTAAAGTTTTTCATGGAAATTCTGGCCAGAAAGATGAACACAATTGTTTGGGGTGGATTTCAAGTTTACTGTTTACTTGTACAAACACTGTGTTGCGTGCAACAAGGGGCAAGTAATTTCTGCAGTTGTGGGAATTGTTTAACTCATGTACCGATGTTAACGTTATGGCCCAAAACAACTTCTCTGTAGGGTGTCCTATCTTGTTGCCCAACCGTGTTTTCTATTTCAATTAAGGTGCTAAACCACCGTCGACAATATGCATGTCTGGGAGTTATATAATTATATCGGTATATCATATGAACCACCTGTTTTGGATCGCAGAGTTTACATAGAATTACTGTAGAAAATATATCCCAATTTTAAAGTTCGTATAAAACAAAGTAGTTCCTGAAAGTTTGGAAGCTTTATGTTATTTAGTTATTGAAATTATATTTTGTCCGATGTAACTGCAGGATTTCCAAATTTTCGAAAGTCAATTTCTATAGATCAGCACTTAGAAAGTAAATTGATTTATTGAGTATCTTTTCAAACACTAAGTTGGTTAATGTTTATTAAAGAGCATTAATCTGACGACTGAGGACTACTATAGACGGCTCGTAATAAACGCTAATCATTATTAACTACTGAGTTCTGACTATTCACCTTTACGCCCCTTTTTAAAATGTTCACTATATGCCTTCTCACGTGTCTGTAATCTAGCATGAAAACGAAAAATGTAATTTATTGCGCACGAAAAGGCATGGAAGATAAAAGAAATGAACTTACAAAGAAAAATTCTGGCTGTATATATTCACATTCTGATATCTGATAACTGAAAAATAAAATGAACAATGTAGACCCTGATGTGACTATGCGTATTCACAGTCTGAAATCTTATAACCGAAAAGCGAACAATGTAGAACTGACTGTGTTTAGTCACAGTCTGATATCTTATAACCGAATAGCGAACAATATAGACCCTGACCTGACTAGTAACTGGGTTGTGCGCGAAGGGCGACCATCGAATATATAGAAAAGCTCTTGTTGCGCACATAGTTGGGCTAGACCCTGGTCTGACTGTGTATTCACAGTCGGATATCTGATAATGAATAGCGAACAATGTAGACCCTGATCTGACTGTGTATATTCACAGTCTGTTATCTGATAATGAATAGCGAACAATGTAGACCCTGATCTGACTGTGTATATTCACAGTCGGATATCTGATAATGAATAGCGAACAATGTAGACCCTGATCTGACTGTGTATATTCACAGTCTGATATCTGATAATGAATAGCGAACAATGTAGACCCTGATCTGACTGTGTATATTCACAGTCGGATATCTGATAATGAATAGCGAACAATGTAGACCCTGATCTGACTGTGTATATTCACAGTCTGATATCTGATAATGAATAGCGAACAATGTAGACCCTGATCTGACTGTGTATATTCACAGTCTGTTATCTGATAATGAATAGCGAACAATGTAGACCCTGATCTGACTGTGTATATTCACAGTCTGATATCTGATAATGAATAGCGAACAATGTAGACCCTGATCTGACTGTGTATATTCACAGTCGGATATCTGATAATGAATAGCGAACAATGTAGACCCTGATCTGACTGTGTATATTCACAGTCGGATATCTGATAATGAATAGCGAACAATGTAGACCCTGATCTGACTGTGTATATTCACAGTCTGATATCTGATAATGAATAGCGAACAACGTACATGTAGACCATGATCTGACTGTATTAACAGAATGATATATGATAATGAATAGCGAACAATGTAGAACCTGATCTGACTGTGTGCATTCACAGTCTGATATATGATAACTGAATAACGAACAATGTAGACCCTGGTCTGACTGTGTATATTCACAGTCTGATATATGATAACTGAATAACGAACAATGTAGACCCTGGTCTGACTGTGTATATTCACAGTCTGATATATGATAACTGAATAACGAACAATGTAGACCCTGGTCTGACTGATATATGATATAGTGACAATAGTCTGAATAGCAAACACTATAGACTCTGATCTGACTGATATTAACGTTTAATTTTATTATTTCAACGAAATTGTCAGTTTTAAATAGATGATCATATTCGCATAGAGTAATGCAGTTACAATGATTTTGTTATACTCGAGTAAAAACTTATTATAGTATAATATATGCCTACTATATGCACACTTTTTGCACGATTTTAATAATGTGCAAGGTTCGTGAATTAGTCAGTGTTTTACACCTGACATTGTGTACAAGCGTTTTTCAGATGTGATCATTGTCCAGATGAATAGAAGCATACAAACGCGGTTTCCTTTAACCCCTTTTCAAGCATCACATTTGTACGTTTAGTTTATCACATTGAAAAGAACATATAACTGAATAATGGCACAAATAATGCTTTTTTCCTTAACTTATCATTATTGTAACCTTACAAAACATTTTGTAGAATTTTTACTCGTGAAGGCACTGATACAGTGATGGTTAGGCAGTTTAGAATCATGGTTTGTTTCGAATCGGCTTTGATGTGATAAAGCACGTTTAGGTGACCTTTCCTTGCCACATATGTCAGTACAGGGCTTTTTTCATTGCCAGGGGAAGGTTCAATGATTCAGTGTAAAATCTGTGTTAACAGTAACACAGAACAACATTGACAATATTAAATTGTTCTTTAATAATTCTTTCATGTAGCAAAAAACATACAGGTACATAATTTTTATAAGAATTTATTGAGTAACAATCATCTCCAAATTAAGTAATTCAATTAATTTCTAGAGCTTTAACAGGTTTTAATTGTTCTAGAGCTTTAACAGGTTTTAATTGTCTGAACATGAGAGGAATTATGCACTTAGGACATTTATTTAGCATGTGAAAGCAGCTTTATTTGAATGCATGATGACAAAAACATTTGTACAAACAATAATATTTTAGGCTTGTTTTACTTGATTTTTCGTTTGCGTCTGTATTTTAAGTTTAAACACCATTTCGGGAACTGGTTGTGGAGAAAAAGTACCTGTATAGTCTAACAGCCTGTCGAGAGGACTCTCAGTCTTCTCAAACAAATCCCAGTTGAGTAGACATTTCCAGGTTCAAAATCATCAAAAACACTCCTGATCCCTGTGTCCTATTAGTTAATCTACATTTCACAGAAAAAAAATCATAATTCAATTTCAATGACCCAAAAAGAATCATAAACTACCAACAAATTTGGAATACAGAATTGAGTATCAAATTTTACGTAATCTCTTTCCAGATGTAAGCTGGTACTTGTTTGAAAACCTCACCAGAATCATGGGACTGTCTGAAAGTCAATCCACTGTCGTACAGGGACCAACTTCTTGCCCTATTGTTGAAAAATCCTGGAAAAAGAGATTGTCTTTGAAAGATGCACGGAGGTCGTTCATATCTATATTCATTAGTATTGCGGCTATGTTTTTTCTTCACTTTGAAATGTAAGTATAAGTTTTTTCAGGGGTATTTGGGAAAAGGCTCATGCCCAATTTGGTATTTTTTTACATAATAAATAGTCAAATAAGTGGAAAAAATATTGACAAATCAAACCCATTAAGAAATTTTAACATTTATTATTCTGCTCTATAGCTTAATTTATCTTGCTTTGCTGTCTCTGAAAGTATTACAGAGTTCTTTGAGAGTTTGTTCGGACTGCTCTATGGAGCTGGAAAGTAGTTTTCACAGATCACCAATCAAAACTAAACAAATGATTCACGTAAATTTAAAAGCTTTGATTTTTATGGTTTCTCATTCGTTTCCCCTTTTTTCTTGAAATAAGGGATTTTTTTTTAATAAGATTTTTTTTCTTGAACTTGGGAATAATGCTTACTATTTGGTAAATGGGGAAAACATGGTAATATAAATTAATAATGTTAATTAATGTTATTTCAGGACATACAGTATAGTTGCTGACAGCTTTGATATGCAGTTCAGGGTCCTGTGGTATCTAGGCAAGTTTTCCTTTTCCTATGTTATCTTAGTAAAGTTTAAAATCGGGACTCTCACTAGACTTGCAAATAAGGGAGAATTTTTGTCATAATTTTACTGAATTTTGGAAAAGTTTGCAGTCAACAGCATCCTTTCCCTATATAGTCTATACAAAATGACTTCTCCCATAGCTCAAGAAGGGAGAAGTCTGGTCACTTTTGGGATACTACTCCCAAGTCTCCCTCTAGTGAGAGCCCTGAAAATATGTATATATGGAGTAAAGGTTAACTAGATTAGTACTATGGTATCACATAATTTTGTGGGAACTAATTTTTGCGCAAAAATCCAAGTGATATATTCTCAGGCATAAATTCATGCAATAAATTTCTTTTAAGACATAATTACATAGAGGATATTTGTTTTTACCAGTGTAAGATAGAAATATATTTCACCGATATCTCTGGAATTTGTATTTTCACGAGTGGCAAAGCCACGAGTGAAAATACATATTTCCGGAGTTCACGAGTGAAATATATTTCTAACTTACACTGGTAAAAGCAAATTTTCTTTTTATTTTATGCTTTTAGTGCAAAATTTGCGTGAATTTGACAGAAAAGTTTCAAGAATCGGCGCCAAAACCGCTACTTTATGAGGTGACGTCATGACATCAAATATAAAAATTTGAGCTGTTTCCTAAATGCTCTCATTTGGTATGTTATGTGCGTTTGGGTACCAAGGTGAAAAAATCAGTGAAAATAAAAATGATATTCCACTGTTTGAAAACAGTGAAATACCACATTTATTTCACCGGGAAAATTCTATAATTCACTGAAAAGCATAAAATAAATGGTGTTATTTGCGATAACTGTAGTGTGAAATACCGCATAGTGGGTTATTTCTGCGGGTGTAATATTTCTGTGTTGCTGCGGTCTTGGGATGAAATCGCAGAAATATATGCAGTAGAAAAAAATCCAGCAAAAATTAAAATCGCAAAATATTATATCATTTTCAAACTAAAATCACCAGTCTCCATATTTGAAATAATCTGTTTCACAGTAAAGACGGGGTAAAATAATTACGAACAATTACCGTTAATCGTTATGGTATGAATTATATAAACGCCACATTTGCTCAAACATTTCTCAAACTTTCAATTCAATTGAAAAGTTGTTTGAGTGTTGATATTCATTGATTAATAATATCTTTGTAATTTTTTGCAGAAATTTATCCTACATGGGAACCGAAAATGCAGAAATAAAAAATACAAAATTTTTGCATCCATTTTTGTGGTCATAACGCAGAAATTTATGGCCGCAGAAATAACCTGCTATACGGTACTCAATATTTAAACCCAGACAAAATATAATGATATCATATTCTCGTGAACATCCATGTGGTCTTTTGTCTGTTCCAGAGTTTGTGATATTTGGGGTTTTGTTTCTCAGTGTGATATATGATGTGTACATATATGCAATGTTTTATCTGCTGAGCCGACCAGTTGAGGTGACGATGAGAGAAAAACAACTCCTTGGGGTTAAAGACAATGGTAAGTTAATAAACAAATTTGATTTTCTTTAGAAAACCCATGTAATAAGATTCAAGTACGTCATTGGGAGGGCAGGCATCTATATTTCATTAAGCTTTTTGTTTCAGTGCACTTTTTCTCAGTAACCGTTCAATATAGAAGTTTCAAACTTTTAAAACACAGTTGTCAGTCCTCAAAGTAGCAATTTTAGGACAAGTTTTATAACTCTTGACTATATTTTGTCAGAGTTATGCCCTTTTTTCACCTAAAATTTAAGAAGAAAATCTGGTTTCGATCACTGTTACTGATCTAAACATTTTCAGATCCTGGGTTTGCCCTGTCACCAGTGAAGCCCCATCAGTCACCAAAAAGTGAACGTAGCCTGGTATTCTCCAGCAGCCCCTCCAGCCAGACGGCTTATTCCCCATCTTCCAGCCCCTGGAGCAGCCTGGGTCATGTGACTCCAACCAACCTCGGCTCCTTCTCAGCCTCTCAGAGTTACGCCAGTCCTGGGGCGTCGTTTCTGTCCACATCTGGTGGGCATACTTCTCTGGATAGAGTGAGCATTAATCCTTTACTTCATATACAGTTAAATCTGCCTTAACAGCCACCTGCTTTTAGCAACCACCTGTTTTAAATAGCCAGTTTAAATATGTCCTAAACTTGTTCTAATTTTACCTGTCTTGAACAGCTACCCGTTGTAAGCAGCCACTTTTTGTCACTCTCTTAGGTGGCTACTTAATACAGGTTTGACTGTTTTCGGGTTTTATCTTGTGTGGGACAAGTTTAAATCCAGATCAGCCAGCACATCCTTGCAGTCTTATTTGGATCTACATTGGTCGCTTCTTTGTCAGAAATAACCTAATTAATCTAAAAAAGAACAGTGTAGATTTGATGTCAGTCCAGTGTGTCGGGCTACATTTTCTATTATTGTTGAGCTTGCCTGAGCCTGCCAAACTTTAAATAGTTCTGTGTCAAAATTCTAAGTTTACATGGCTTTCTTTACAATGGGCTCGACATGTTGCCTCTAGTTTCTATGTTCTGTTTTAGAGTGCCAGTTTTACTCACGGAAACCTGTCGAATGTGTCGGGATACTCGTCCAATCATAGTTTACCGTACTCACCGGGTATGTCATTATCCAGTCTGGACAGTACAGGCATCAGGTCACGCCTGTCTTCTTCATTCAGGTCACCATGTAAGTATATTGTGCGTGTATTTTTTTATACCCCTGCTTTAAAGAAGAGGGGGTATACTGATTTACCCTTCTGTCCATTCGTATGTTCGTCCGTCCGTAACAAAATTTCCGTGGCAGTTTTCTAAGCAACTATAACATGCAGCAGCCTGATATTTTGCGTATTGCTTTATCCTATAGTCTCATATGGTGTAAAATGATTTCATGCCCCTTGTTCACCTACTTCCTGTTTACTGAATATTTTTAGATTTTTCACTATACATGTGCGTTACATAATCCAAAGGGCATCATTATCACTATATAGGTGCATTACATAAACCCAAGAGCATCTTTATTGAAAAATGCAAATTACATTTTGAAAGTCATATTTCTCAAAGAAGGGGTATCACTAGTGAGCATTAGCTCACAGATTTGGTTGTTTCAATATTTTAACAGTTATTTCTTATGTTTCACTATCACATTAACAAGTATCAAATAATTATATTTTTGTTTGTGTTCTATCTGTAGACTAGATTATCCTATGCTGAAAGAAGTCATTGTTTTAAAGAATGTTAGAATTCCTATTTTTATTAAAACCAATGTATTTTGTCCCAATATGAAAGGTGCCTGATCCTTTTCCAGAATGATAAAAAACATCAACTCTTAACTGATTGTTGGAACACCAGCACGAACAAGCAATATCTTTTTATATGACTATTTAAAAACTGATTGTATGAACAGGATGGCGAGGTGTGGACAGGTGGTTTGCAAACAAATTGTCCTCTGTAACTTGAGCAGTAGTTATCCAATTTTAAATAAAAACATTGTCAAAATATTCATATTAATAGTATCTCGGCCAGGTTAGATAATCAGCCAAATTGCTTTGAGTAATAGCCCCGATTATTTAAGTCACTTTGGTGGTTTGGCCCTTTAATTGTCGACACTTAATGTTGTATTTCAGCACCATCAGATAAGATGACGGACTTGCAGTCATTGTCCAGATATCTTAAAGAGCAAGATGAGAAGGATTACAGATCTCAGCTCAGTAAGTCAGGGAATGGCTTGGAGGGAGACTTGGGAGAAATAGTCTCCCAAATCTGCTTAACTTCTCCCTCTGTTTAACCTAGGGAGAAGTTTTTCCCTATATGATTCTTAAAGAAAGCTGAAAAGTTCCAAAGCCTCTCCCTAAAATTGGAAAAACTCCCTGTTTTCACAGCCTAAGCTGATCCCTGTGAGTTATATTTAACACTTGTTCAGAACACCACTCCTTGCAGTAACAATTACTAACAGCGATTTGGATGTGACCTAATTGTTATCTTTATGAATTCAGTAAACCCAGATATTATATATTCAGGGTTGGATTCAAGATTTCCATATAGGGGACACATTTGGGTAATGATAATTTCCAATTTTCTGGCCAAAATCCCCATGAAAATTAAATATTGCAATCCCACTGAACCCCCATTGAATCTGCCCCTGATATTTTTATAGCCATTATTTGACAATGAGTACAGGGAATATGGATTATTTTAAATGATATGTAAACAACTTTCTTATGTGAACAATAAGGCATAGTTTGAAAATTTAATTTTTGAAAACAAAATAGATAATTTACATATTTTTGCATAAATTAATAAATGATGAATATCAATATTGAAGGTTCCCAGGATTTGTCCTTCACCAATTCTTCATTTTGGAGTTACGGACGGCCCAGTCTGGATTATAGTCAGATTTTACGCAAAAACCAGTATCAGCTAGCAAGTAGATCACCCCAGTCCCACAAATCCAGGACAGACGATAATGACAACATGGGAGAGGAGGTAAGCAGTTTTGTGATCATGTAATTTTTATTTCTCCGCAAGGAATTTTTGCACGACATTTTTCCCCTTCAGAAATTTTAAATGCAGTTTTCCCCAAAAAGTATCTTTATTCCAGGTTTTTTTTTCTGTCCCCTTTAGAGAAGATATGATAGTGCTTTTATCCCCAGAATTATAGGGCATGGACCCATCAGCTGGAAGTGAAAAAAAGCCCAGTCGTGTACACTCTTTAAATTTGGAGATACCTTGGAGATACCTGGTCGTATATCGGGAAGAAAATATAAATGGATTTAAATATCAAAACTCATAATGTAAACAATAGAACTTATATATTCTTAAATAATCAGAGTATGAGTAAAATATTTAAATCTGAAGTTGTTATAACATTACTAACACAGTAAAATTCACTTAAAATGTACTAATAAGTAAATAATTGTGGCATTTCTTAATATTTCTACATCATACTTTAAATTAATATTGCTTATGACAACAGGTTTGTGATGTATCCAACATATGTTGGTCAAGGTCACATTTGACTAGAGTTATGCCCCTTTTTGTTTTGACACAAAAACTTGATGTTTACTCTGGAAAAGACACATGGGCTACACAAGTTAACTGAACACCCATCTAGTAGTCTATGATTAATGTATTACTGTCTTTATATTGCAAATCATGTACTTGGAAAATACATAAATACAGAAAATATAATTTATGATGAGTTTCCATATATCTGAAATTAAGTATATCCGAAAATAGGCAACTTAAAATAGCAATGTTAATAATTTCGAATGCCACATATAAAATCTTATAGGCCACCATTAATTTATTTCATTTAATTATTTAAATATATTTGGCAAAAATCATAAATGATTATTTCCTTAAAATATGTTAAGTTTTGAATTTTTTTATTCTGTTTTTGAATACCCAGCAAAGGAGATCACTGTTTTAGTTTTGAGTCTGACAATGTTGCGAATTAATTAATACACAAAAAAAAGAGCTGATTTTTTTTTTTACTAAAACCATGAAATTTTGACCTCACAAAATTAAAGCTTTTTAAAGTACTATGTTGCCCTGTATTTCAGGTGTGGAGACCTCTTGGTGTCACAGATGATGATCTATTCTTGTGGATAGAGAGACTTAGAAAGGTACATGTGTATTGCTTTTATATCGGATCAGTAATTTCGGTGTTTTTATTGGTGTTTTGTTGCTGGAATAGTCTTTCTACCTGATCGAACCCTTAACTCCATAGATACCCCATTTTGTCTTTGGCAAACAGTGTAGATCCTGATCAGATTCTAATCATCCATGTCTGATCAGGACTTCATTTTGGTTAGAAATAACCTATGAATGAATCTAAATCGAACAGTGTAGATCCAGGTCAGCCAGCATGTTCATGCTATCTGATTAGGATCTAAACTGTTTATTTCTTGGTCAGAAAAAATCAAACAGATAAAAAAGCAAAAGTGTAGGTCCTGATGAGACAGCACATCTTTGCCATCTGATCTGGATCTAAACTGTTCAGCTGTTAGATAACAGCTAAAATAGTTAGATCCTATTGAGTTAAGAGCTAAAGATGAGTTATGCACAGTGAGGTATTGAATTGTTATGAACATTTTAAATAACTCTCACTTCAATATTAGAGATTGGACACAAACATTAGTTATAAACAAAACAAAGCAGTAAATACTGTGGAATCAATATATTTCCTGTGACTCACCCCTTGAGATCTGCAAACACTGTTTAAATAATTCAGGCGATTTTTGTTACTAATTTTGACTAAAAACATTTATTTTTGCTGTTAGATGTCGTCTGCTCAGCTTTTTACAATTTATAGTTATTTCAAGGAATATCAGGAATTTCCCTAAGACACCTTTTCCTGTGTCACAAACCTAATGATCTGCAAACACCATTTGAACTGTGACTCCAGATATGAGAGTTTATCTCACATGTACTAGCTTTCTAGATCCAGATCTGCTTGCACATTTATGCTGACTGATTTTAATTTACACTAGATCCTAAAAATACGAATTCCAGAGCTCATTCGGTGAAATATAGTTATTATACCCCCGCTTCGAAGAAGAGGGGGGTATACTGTTTTACCCTTGTCCGTCCGTCCATGCGTCCGTGCGTGCGTGCGTCCGTCCGTTACAAAATTTCCGTCGCAGTTTTCTCAGCAACTATAACATGTAGCAGCCTGATATTTTGCATATTGCTTTATCCTATAGTCCCATGTGGTGTAAAGCAATTTCATGCTCCTTGCTCATCTACTTCCTGTTTGCCGCATATTTTTAGATTTTGTTACTATGAAGGTGCATTACATCAACCAAAAGGCATGTTAATTTTCCGTCGCAGTTTTCTAAGCAACTATAACATGCAGCAGCCTGATATTATGCATATTGCTTTATCCTATAGTCCCATATGGTGTAAAGCAATTTCATGCTCCTTGCTCATCTACTTCCTGTTTGCCGAATATTTTAGGTTTTGTTACTATAAAGGTGCATTACATCAACCAAAGGGCATGTTAATTTTCCGTCACAGTTTTCTAAGCAACTATAACATTCAGCAGCCTGATATTATGCATAATGCTTTATCCTATAGTCCCATATGGTGTAAAGCGATTTTATGCTCTATGCTCACCTACTTCCTGTTCGATGAATACTTAGATTTTTACACATAGTTGACATACATGCACAATTTCCGTCGCAGTTTTCTAAGCAACTATAACATGCAACAGCCTGATATTTTGCATAATGCTTTATCCTATAGTTCCTAATGGTGTAAAGCGATTTTATGCTCCTTGCTCATCTACTTCCTGTTTACCGAATACTTAGATTTGTGCACATAGTTGACATACATGCACAATTTCCGTCTCAGTTTTCTAAGCAACTATAACATGCAGCAGCCTGATATTTTGCATAATGCTTTATCCTATAGTCCCATATGGTGTAAAGCGATTTTATGCTCCTTGCTCATCTACTTTCTGTTTACCGAATACTTAGATTTGTGCACATAGTTGACATACATGCACAATTTCCGTTGTAGTTTTCTAAGCAACTGAAACATGCAGCAGCCTGATATTTTGCTTATTGGTCCCATATGGTGTAAAGCGATTTTATGCTCCTTGCTCATCTACTTCCTGTTTACCTAATTCTTAGATTTGTGCACATAGTTGACATACATGCACAATTTCCGTCGCAGTTTTCTAAGCAACAATAACATGCAGCAGCCTGATATTTTGCATAATGCTTTATCCTATAGTCCCATATGGTGTAAAGCGATTTTATGCTCCTTGCTCATCTACTTCCTGTTTACCGAATACTTAGATTTGTGCACATACTTGACATTCATGCACAATTTCCGTTGTAGTTTTCTTAGCAACTGAAACATGCAGCCGCCTGATATTTTGCTTATTGCTTTATCATATATTCCCATATGGTGTAAAGCGATTTAATGCTCCTTGCTCACCTACTTCCTGTTTACCGAATACTTAGATTTTTATATATAGATGACATACATGCACAATTTGTGTCGCATTTTAAAAAGATGCGAACATTATTTCTGTTTACTCTGACAAAGCCATATTGCGGGGGTATTAATCACCTTCAGTGATAGCTCTTGTTTCTTCTGCCCGTAAAAACAGTTATTCTCAATATATGTATAACCCTTTTATGCCTTATAAATTATATCCATTTATTACATACATGTGCAAACAGTTTAAATCTAGATAACCCTGCAAATCTGTGCCGTCTGATCAGGATCTGCAGTATTTTCTTTTTGGTCAGAAATAACCTTATAACTAAAAAAGCAAACAGTGTAGATCCTGATCAGATGGTATGGATGTGCCGGCTGATCTGGATCTACACTGGCAGCAGTGCATGTGATAGAATGCATAAATATGAAGGAAAGGGTTAACATAACATGCTTATCATGGTATTACAGTGGCTAGGGAATACGATTATGATGAATTTGTCCCGAGAGATTGACAGCATCAATGGTCAGCTCCGGAAGATTGGCTCAGAGGATACTGAAATCGGAGGTAACAAAGTTGTTACAGTGGTATTTACATAGAAAAATTCTCTCACAACTGGTCCTAAAATGTAATGGTTGGTCCGAACTTTCGAAAAAATTCGCATTATTTTAAATTAGTCATTTAATAGGCATTTATTGCCATATCTAAGACGTTGAAGTATTCCACTCAAACTTTCAACAAGCAGCTTGAAATATTTTATCCATGTAAGCTATAATGGACTTGTTTTGGAATTAACCCTTTCCTACATATATACGCATTTTTACGCATGTGCAACTAGTGTAAGTCCAGATCAGCCGGCACATCTGTGCTGTTTGATCAGGATCTGCACTGGTCGCATATCAGAGACAACATAAAAAATAAAAAAAAAGGAAAAGTTTACATCCTTATCAGATGGCACAAATGTGCAGGCTGATCTGGATCTAAACTGTTCGCCCACACAATAGAAGTGTTTCTATGGAGGAAAGGATAAAAGATTCATTAAGCCTTGCATTATCTTTCTTCTTGTGTAAATCAAACCAATATATTGTCCAAAGATTTTAAATGTGAAATGTAAAGTAAAGTTGTCGGGCATTATCACAGTTCAAATGAATTACAGTGAAATTTCGCTAGTGAGAACACCTATGGGACTGGAAAAATGCGGTTTTAATAGTGGGTTGGTCTTGATTTTAACCGCTTACTCTCTACATACAGTATTTTTTAATGTGCGGCCAGTGTAGATCCAGATCAGTTGACCCGTCAGATATGGATCTACAGTGGATTGTTCATTGTTAGAAATAACCCAATGAATCTAAAGCAAATAGTGTAGATCATGATGAGATGGCGGAAATGTGCCAGCAGATCTGTATCTATACTGTTTGCCCACGCAATAATGGTGTATCTGTGGAGAAAAGGATTAGCTATTGTAACAGTTGTTGTTGTTTTTTCAACAGAAGTTGGAGTGTCGACGCTGAAACAGTTAGCATTGACCAAGGGAGCATATGTACCAAACTTAAATGCTATGGTGCCATATCTGGACTTCTCTTCAAATCAGGAATATCTGGTCAAAAGGATTAAAGGTAACTTATAATAGCATGTTTTTGTCTGGTGAATTGTTTGAAAATTGAAATATTTGTTATTATTCATCTTAAACCTTTCCTCTAAATACATGTCTTAATGGCATGGGCAACCAGTGCAGATCCAGATCAAAAAGACCAATGCAACCAGTGCAGATCCAGATAAGCTAGCACATCTGTGCCATATGATCTGGATCTTCACTTGTCGCATCTTGATCAGAAATAATCTAAGGAATCAAAAAGCATAGTCTAGATCCTGATCAGATGGCACGGATGTGTGGGCTGATCTGGATTCTACACTGTTTACCCATGTGATAAAAAGGGGTATATATGGATGGAAGGGTTAGCAGCAAATATATTATCCAGCGGACGATTCAATAAAAAGATGAAAAAGACACTGACACTTTATATTCCATTTAGAACTGATCTGTGCACAGTAAGGTATGATTTAACCATTTACTTCATGGGGTATGAGCCATATCCCATAGATGAACAGTGTACATCCAATTGGCAAGCACATTCTTACAGTTTTATCTGGATCTACACTGATCACTTTTAAATTCATAAAATTATTTCTGACCAAGAAGCAAACAATGGATATCCAAATCATACTGCGTGGATATGCAGGCTGGTCTGTATCTACACTGATCACATAATAATGGAGTTAAGGCTTTTTTATGGCACAAGGCAGGGTAAAGGGGCCCGTACTGAATAATTTTGTGGAAAAATAGCATGGATTTGCTGCTATTTAAAAGTGAAAAAAACAGGATTTGAGGGAAAATTATAAGAAGTCTTGAAATGATAAATGACCCTTACTAAAGAAGAAGCAATGCTATGTAAGTTTTAACTTGGCTTGCCTGACAAACTTATTTTTTCTATGGTATTTTTGTACAGAGCTAGGCAGTGACGGATGTCTCAGTGAATACTCGTGGTGTAGCGGAGGGGAAGGCGGACAGTACGGCAAATCCTGGGGAGAACATTTGCCTACTGATGCTTCAGTAAGTCTTAAAATATCTCATTTTTACTGTGGTTTCATTATGTTTTGCGGTGGTTTTATTTTCTCTTTTTTTCGAGCTAGGGTAAATGGGCAAACCGTAGCGAAATCAAACCTTGAATATCTAGTCTTATAAGAATAATAGAAGTGCACGAATTTAAGCCCTCGCGAAAATGTCATTTGTCAACTTATGTCATTTGCTCGAAATTTGATCCCCGCGAAATTAAATAATACAACAATATAATATATTAACACTTCAACTTCATCCTCTACAACCAAGACATTCCTCTGCTTCATTTACTTATGGTACGCAGTGTGATGCTTTACTGTTAGAAGGTGTGGCTAAGTAAAATCCGCTCACAATTTTTGAGACTCAGCACCATGTTCTGATTTGTGGTGTCAGCAAGCATACGTGTTTTGCCACTAGTTGCTATGAAAAAGCGTGCCGCCATTGGGTTTGTCTTCAATGTAGCTGCTCCAACTGCTATTTTAAAAAGCCGAAATATCACCATTTCATCTGATAATTTCTGTTAAAATGAGAATATGTATGTAAATAAGAGTTTAATTAATTTATGATTGCATGTATGAAAATCATTTGGATTCTTTAAAGTTAGCAACACACTTTAACACTTTCCTCCATAAATACGCATTTTTACTCAGTGTGACCAGTGCAGATCCAGATCAGCCGGCACTTCCCTGTTGTCTGATCAGGATCTGCACTGGTCGCATTTTGGCCAGAAATAACGTAATGAATCAAAAAGCAAACAGAGCAGATCCTGATCAGACAGCTTGGATGTGCCGGCTGATCTGGATCTACACTGTTTGCCCATGCAATAGAGGTGTGTCTATGGAGGAAAGGGTTAAACAACCTAAATGTTTTCTATACCCAAATGATCACCAGCAAATATCGATTCAATCCTGAAGTGGTATCATTAAATTCACAAGAACAATTAAGCATCAGCAAATATATATGCAGTTGTATTATTTTGGTAGACAGTATGGCCAATCCTGCGGAGAACACTTGCCTTCCAATGCATCTCTAGGTATTAGTAACTCACATTACAGTTTTTGTGTCACCCTTTCAAAGAAAATGCAATATATAGGGATCCCTTTGTCCAATTGTCTGTCTGTCTGTCATGAAAACTGCAGGCTGTCAAGCGGTCATACTTTTTCCTACTTTTTAGTCTTGTTCCTACTTTTTCCTACTATTTTACAAAAACCTCCTACTATTCCTACTTTTTTGTCAGTTGAACAAAAGAAAAAAATCTATATCTTTTAAAAAGAGTTTTAAAAAAAAATATTTTTTAGTGTTCGGAAAGTAATGTAAATGCCATTCCAGTATTCATATTGATAAGTGTAAAAAGTTCTATGAATTCCTTCTGTCAACAAAACTTTTGGTCTAACAGGCCTGACAATGTCATTGGTCTAAGTCAAAAATAGAAATAAAGGGGTTCATTACAACACGTGTGGGTAAAAATAGATATAACAGGGTAAAATAGATAACAGTAAATTTCATTAATGCCAAGAGAGTGTTGAAAACACCTTAATTGCAAGTTTTTAAAACTGATAATTTAACGGTAAAATTGTAATAAAGTATTTTTTCAAACAGGAAATCACCTTTATGCACCTTAGAAACAGTCATATCTTTATATACCCTAGAAAAGGTCTGACTGTCATTCTTATGTAATCGAAAATTGCCAAAATGTAAACTTTTAAATCTTATCAGGGCTTTTTTTAATTTCTTCTTTAGTAGAAACAGACTACAGGCGCCTTCCCCTCAGAAAATTTCTTTTAAATCTTGCAGTTTTCCACAAAAAGTAACTTAACATAAGGTATTTTATCCCCTAACAGAAGAAATAATGTTATTTTCCCCCAGAGTATAGGTCATGGGCCCCATCTAAAACCTATAAAAAGGCCAAAAAGCCTGTCGTTTTCACTCAAAATCTATAGACTCCTTGCCTTGCCACTGTAATGATTGTACTACTTATTTCTACCCCTCCCTTCTTTTTGAGTTTTTCAGAATGCTGTTGTGTTCACCAGACCACATACATGTAGATGTTTTCAGTACTGTTTTTCAGACTATGGGTGTTCCATGTATTCAGCATTGTTAATGTAACTCAGCATTTGTCTAAATGCCCAATCATTTATTGCAATTGAGTACTGCTTGCTTTATGAATGTCTGAATTTTTGTGATGGTTGTAACAAATGCTGTGTTGTTAAATAATTAAAAAAAAATCAGGTCTGGTGATACGATGTTTACACTATGGCAACAGTGGGCAAGGTCTGGTGAAGATATGCATTTTGAGCAATGTTGAGATAAAAAACATGCCTGATATACATGTATGTTATGCTTTTTCCATGAGAATTCCAACAAATGTATCCTTTAATTATTTGTTATTTTGAAATATTTTACAGTGAAAGGCCTTTTTTCCATAGATTGGAGCCTTTATAAAACCCTTTTTATGCCCCCATGAAGTGTGAGGCATATAGAGTTGCACTCCTAATGCCCTCTAGGTGGGTGTCATAGAGTGTTGCACTTGTCCTCCAATCTTGTGGCATCAACTCCTCATTAACCTTCGGGCAGAATTCTTTCAATCTTGCAAAGATTGATCGAGCAGGATGTGAAGATAATCGTAAAGATTTTTTTTTTCCTGCGACCAGTTTTACCACAGTTATGGCCCTTTGTTTTACAAATGTTGTTGTATCATTTGGAGCATCTGTATCCCCAGTACACAGTCTAGTTTTTTCAGGCCTGCTAAGAGGTCTGATCTAGGTACAACTTGAAACACTTAAAAATCGATATTTTTCCGCAATAAAACTGCAATTGCATTTCTTTTCGAATACCTCTCATAATAGCAGGAAGACTAAACCCATGGTATTGCTGTAGTGCTGTTTATATTCACCAATATGAGGCTCCATTGACCCATACTGACTCCACATAGACCTCTCTCTAAGTTACCAGTGGCAATCTGACTTATGTGTTGGGGCCTCAGCTGGACGACCATGATAAATATAATGTGTAACAGAAAGAGTGACGTCCCGACTCTGGAAAGACTGTTATGTATATCTACTTTTGAGGAAAAAGTTCCTACTTTTTCCTACTTTTCTCCTACTTTTTATGCCCCCGCCATGAAATGGCGACGGGCATTAAGAGTTGCTCCTGTCCGTCTGTCCTTCCGTCCGACCGACCGGATAAATTGGTACTTAGGTGGCTGTAGGGACAATAGGTAACTGTACATTTTCTTTGATGTCATTATACCCCCGCTTCGAACAAAATTTCCGTCACAGTTTTCTCAGCAACTATAACATGCAGCAGCCTGATATTTTGCATATTGCTTTATTATATAGTCCCATATGGTGTAAAGCAATTTCATGCTCCTTGCTCATCTACTTCCTGTTTGCCGCATATTTTTTGATTTTGTTACTAAAAAGGTGCATTACATCGACCAAAAGGCATGTTAATTTTCCGTCGCATTTTTCTAAGCAACTATAACATGCAGCAGCCTGATATTATGCATATTGCTTTATCCTATAGTCCCATATGGTGTAAAGCAATTTCATGCTCCTTGCTCATCTACTTCCTGTTTGCCGAATATTTTAGGTTTTGTTACTATTAAAGGTGCATTACATCAACCAAAAGGCATGTTAATTTTCCGTCACAGTTTTCTAAGCAACTATAACATTCAGCAGCCCGATATTATGCATAATGCTTTATCCTAAAGTCCCATATGGTGTAAAGCAATTTTATGCTCCTTGCTCACCTACTTCCTGTTCACCAAATACTTAGATTTTTACACATAGTTGACATACATGCACAATTTCCGTCGCAGTTTTCTAAGCAACTATAACATGCAGCAGCCTGATATTTTGCATAATGCTTTATCCTATAGTCCCATATGTTGTAAAGCGATTTTATGCTCCTTGCTCATCTACTTCCTGTTTACCAAATACTTAGATTTGTGCACATAGTTGACATACATGCACAATTTCCGTCGCAGTTTTCTAAGTAACTATAACATGCAGCAGCCTGATATTTTGCATAATGCTTTATCCTATAGTCCCATATGGTGTAAAGCGATTTTATGCTCCTTGCTCATCTACTTCCTGTTTACCGAATACTTACATTTGTGCACATAGTTGACATACATGCAAAATTTCCGTCACAGTTTTCTAAGCAACTATAACATGCAGCAGCCTGATATTTTGCATAATGCTTTATCCTATAGTTCCATATGGTGTAAAGCGATTTTATGCTCCTTGCTCATCTACTTCCTGTTTACCAAATACTTAGATTTGTGCACATAGTTGACATACATGCACAATTTCCGTTGTAGTTTTCTTAGCAACTGAAACATGCAGCAGCCTGATATTTTGCATAATGCTTTATCATATATTCCCATATGGTGTTTATCATATATTCCCATATGGTGTAAAGCGATTTAATGCTCCTTGCTCACCTAACTTCCTGTTCACCGAATACATAGTTTTTATATATAGATGACATACATGCACAATTTGTGTCGCATTTTAAAAAGATGCGAACATTATTTCTGTATACTCTGACAAAGCTGTATTGCGGGGGTATTAATCACCTTCAGTGATAGCTCTTGTTCATTCTGTAATGGGTTTATGTGGCTATTTCGGTTTATGTGGCTAAAAAGATCAATGGGGAGAACAAAAGGATAGCCACTTAAGTACCGATTTGTAAGAATGTCCGTCCGTCCGTCCGTCCGATATTCTAGTGAACGCAACTCCTCCTACACTACTGGACGGAATTAAATGAAACTTGACCACAATGTTTGGCCTGATATGTAGTTGTGCATGAAGGTGGGGTTTCGCTATTACATGTTCTGTTCAGAAGTTATGGCCCTTTGATACTTCCATGTACATTAGTTTTAATAGGAATATATCTTGTGAACGCAACTCCTCCTACACCTCTGCTGGAAATTTGATGAAACTTGACCACAATGCTTGGCCTGATATGTTGTTGTGCATAAAGGTGGGGTTTTGCTCTTACATGTTCCGCTCAGAAGTTATGGCCCTTTGATAATTCCATGTACATTAGTTTTAATAGGAATATATCTTGTGAACGCAACTCCTCCTACACCTCTGCTGGAAATTTGATGAAACTTTACCACAATGCTTGGCCTGATATGTTGTTGTGCAAAAAGGTGGGGTTTTGCTCTTACATGTTCTGTTCAGAAGTTATGGCCCTTTGATACTTCCATTTACATTAGTTTTAATAGGAATATATCTTGTTTCTTATATTTTGTGCATTTTGCCCATAACTTAAAAACTACTTGAGATACTGCCTTGAAACTTGAAATATATTTTCACCATCAAAATCTTCATCATAACCAACAAGACCCATAACCATGCTTCCAATATTTTCAAATTATGCCCCTTTTTCACTTACATTTTGTGTTAAGAAAAATATACACTTTGCCCTTAACTTTGTTTGGAATGGAGGGATTTCAAAATAACTTGGCACAAATGTTCACCATAACAAGGCGGTGTGTCGTGACTGTAGGTCCAAGGTCAAGGTCACTGTTACTAAAAATAGAATTTTCTTGCAAAATCTTGTCCGCTCTGTAACTTTGTTATTTCTTATTGGATTTTTAAATAACTTGGTATAATTGTTCACCATATCAAGACAGTATGTCACATACATGCCCAAGCCTTTAGGTCCAAGGTTAAGGTCACTGTTACTAAAAATAGAATTTTCTTGTCCGGGCTGTTACTTTGTTATGAATGGAGGGATTTCAAAATAACTTGGCACAAATGTTCACCATGACAGGGCGATGTGTCACGTACCATGCCCATGCCTGTAGGTCAAAGGTCAAGGTCAGTGTTACTTAAAATAGAATTCTCTTGCCCAGGCTGTTACTTTGTTATGAATGGAGGGATTTCAAAATAACTTTGCACAAATGTTCACTATGACAAGGCAGTGTGTCCGCACAATACCCAAGCCTGAAGGTCCAAGGTCAAGGTCACTGTTACTAAAAATTATCTTGTCCAGGCTGTAACTTCATTATAAATGGAGTGATTTCAAAATAACTTTACACAAATGTTCACCATGACAGGGCGGTGTATCGCGTACCATGCCCATGCCTGTAGGTCAAGGTCACTGTTACTAAAAATAGAATTCTCTTGTCCGGGCTGTAACTTTGTTAGGAGTAGATTGATTTCAAAATAACTTGACACAAATGTTCATCATGACAAGATGGTGTGTCCCGTACCATGCCCATGCCTAGGTCCAAGGTCAAGGTCACTGTTACTAAAATAGAATTTTCTTGTCAGGGTTGTAACTACATTAGGAATATAGTAATTTCAAAATAACTTGGCAGAAATGTTCACCATGACAAGGTGGTGAGTTGTGTACCATGTCCATGCCTGTAGGTCCAAGGTGGTGAGTTGTGTACCATGTCCATGCCTGTAGGTCGAAGGTCAAGGTCACTGTTACTAAAAATAGAATTTCCTTGTCCGGGCTATAACTTTGTTTTGAATGGAGGGTTTTCAAAATTACTTGGCACAAATGTTCACCATGACAAGGCGGTGTGTTGCGTACATTACCCATGCCTGTAAGTCCAAGGTCAAGGTCACAGTTACTAAAACTTGAATTTACTTGTTCGGGCTATAACTTCTTTATGAATGAAGGGATTTCAAAATAACTTGGCACAAATGTTCACTATGACATTGCATTGCATTACCACCAACTTCTTCACAGACATTTCCGTAATGAGAAGACAACAGTGCCACAAATACAAATAATTTACTTGATCATCAAGTTTATGCATATTCTTATAATTACTCGAACATCACTGTCTTTGAAATGCTATTATTCCCATC